>JASDQU010374595.1:38387-54321 GCA_032191745.1 Picea mariana
TATATGTTCCTTTTATGGAAAAACACCCTCCCTTCGACATATCAATATCATCCAACTCACTTGAAAAAAAACAATATCTTCAAACTCTACTTATTAAATATCACCCTTTACATCATTAAAACCTTAAAATAGTCCTCCTCAAGATATTAACACCTTAAAATAGTCCTCATGATGTGACCTCTTTGGCTCATATTAAATCCTATATATTTACGGGAATGGCAATATTATCCTTTGAACTTTTCACTTAATGATAATCTTAAAAAATATTATCATCCTTTTAAGAGAACATTTAAACTAGCATAGGGAAGGGAATGTCGAATAAAATCCAGTGTATATATATTGAAAAATAAAGTTTTTTTTCTTAAACTACAATAGTTTGCATTGTTATTACTCACTTTATTTATTTATTTTTATTTTTTTGGTATGATTTCATTTTCCATTTATAGTTATCCAATTCTTTTTAAGTTAGAAAATTAACAACAATCAAACCATTTTTATGATGAAAGGAGGTGAAATATGTTTTTCAAAAAATAATCTTGGTTGACATGGTTCAATGATGAAGTCATGCACTTTCTTCTGGCCCATATTGAAACCTTGCTCTCTCTTATTATTAAACATTCCAGGAAGCTCTACTTCAACATACTACAAGATCACTCTCCACAAACGAAATCCATTTGTAATCAATATGTATGTCTATACCTTGCTTCATATCTATGAGGTTGGCACAAGCCAAGAGAACAATGGAAAACATTTTTTATCTTGGCCTCAAACCTTTTCAGTTGCATTTGTTTGAAACCAAGCACCCAACCCCTCCTCTTAAGAAAACAAGGAAGTTGGACTTGCTTCAAATAAAAGTGGTCAGAATTCAATACATTTGAAAACAGACACTTTAAATGATGATCAAAGACAAAAGAATGTGAACATATAATCATTTAATGGTGATGGGTTTGGGGAAAAAACCCCAACCTTGATCTTCCTCCACCTCAAGGGTTACTCTTCTTGTTGCTATGCTCACTACTCCTCCTGTGTGCCCCATTTTCTTCCCTTCACCCCAAGGAAAGACGACGAAGCCACACAAAGGAGAGAAGAAAAACCCCATTCCCAAATACAACAAGCCATTTTCGGCCACCTTCCTTTCCCTTTGCTCTGTGTTCTCATTCCACTTGTTTCCCCTGTCGAAGATGCAATTTCCAAGCTCTATGTAGTTATAGAGCATGGAGATTGTCTATTCCATTGAAGCCCCGACCTTGATGAGGATGATCACCAACCATGACTTCTTGATTGAGAGCATGAAGTCCTTGGTATCGTAGTAGCCCTTCAGGGGCAGGTCACCTCCGTCCCAGGTGCACTCCAAGGTTTCATCCACACTACTTGCTAGGCGACTATATCCACCTCCTTCTTGTCCATAATCTCACCGACCAAATTGAGTAACAATGCGTCCATCACATTATCGAGTTGCAAACAAGCACACATGGCACTTGTTGATACGTTGTGGATAGACACTCATGACACTTTTTTATATGTTTCGAACAGATGACCCTCCCCTGAAAAGAACACCTTCGATGTAATTAGTATAAAAGTGGATTGCACACGCAAATTTACCTTCACCAATATAGTAATATTAGCATGTATTTTCTCTTTCACATTTTTTCATTTTGGCAATTTTAGCAATTGATAATGAGCCATCAACTTGTAAATGTGAATATCATCCAACTTATCCTTTTTTATTTCTAAAGCGATCTATGAGGGAGAACCACCCATAACTTATTAAGCATCTTAAGTTTATCCAAATTACCATTTTTCATGGCTTAATGATCCACTCCATACAAATAGACTACAAAGATCTGAAGGGAAACTAATGGATAATATAAAGCAACACTATAGCTGAAGTTGTTAGTCCATTTGCAAACGAAGACAATTTCAAGATAAATTTTAAAAATAAAAAAATCCAACAGAGGTCACCAATGCCACTTTTGCATAAAAAAATCCAACGGAGGTCACCAATGCCACTTTTGTAGGATTCAAACTGTCACACGCAAAAGAAACATAAAACAACCTAGCTTTCTTCACATTCTTATCGAAAATTACTTGGATTTTGGTTATGTGTGCTTTACAGGGAAAACCAACAAAAAATAAAACTTCAGACTTTTCTTCACTCTCGAACATATCTGAAATTTGAGATAGAATAATTACAAACTTTGTCAAAGATTATTAATGAAACATTGACTATGCAGGTGAAGAGTAAAGTTGCTGCAATGTCCACGGTGGTTTTGTTTATCCATCCTTAACATAATTTGTTTATTATGCCCTTCAATTTTACAATCAGGTTTCCAATTTTTTTGATATTAGGTATTTTTATTGTGTTGACTCAAATGTATACTTAATTTAAATCCTATCTGGTTTCTAATTTAAAAATATATCCTTAAACTTTAATAAAATGTTCTAATTTCTAAAGATAGAAAAATTATTTCTATCTTGTCCTAAACCATTAGTTCCTTCCTTTTGTTACTATATTTAACATATGCATATAAAATTGAAACAAAGAACATTGGACAAAATGATGCTTATAAATTTGAATAAAATTTAAAAGAAAAAGCACCAAAAAAACAAATTTTTATTTTTACAATAAAAAAGATTTGAAATTCCAAACTTGATTATAATTATTAAAATATTAAAATTACTGGTTTATTATTTTCCGTCCTTGTCTGTTCCTTATCTTTCTATTCCTATTCATTGAACATATTAATGGTGTAATAGTCCACTCTGAGTTGAGATTGAACAATCCATCACATGCTCATTGTGATTTATAAAAGATTTTAATGTCCATTCTAAGTTGACATTGAAAACCCCACCACTTCCTCACTATACTTAATTTGATGTAAAGCAGAATTCAATACTGCAATCAATACAACATTTCAATGCCTACAATCTTGAGCACACAAATTTTGGCTGGCGATTTTGCTAAAGTGAGATTCCATACACTTCAAACTACCAGGGTTTAGATTTTAGCTAAGTTGGTCTTCCAGGTTTTCTACAATCCTCTGAGGACCAGATTCTACCAGTTCAACCCATCAGTAACTACTCCACCAGATTATGCCAGTGCAACCCATCAGTAACTACTCTAGATACTTTGAATGCTACCAAAGAGTCTAGTTTGATTTCAGACCAGCCGTGACCGATCACTTTATTAATTGAAAGCAAAATCTACTATAACTCTATATGGTCTTCAAAATTTTCCATATTTTATCACTTCCATTTTGATTAATTGCATCAATTTCTCCTTACAAACTACCATTCAAGGATGAAGTTAAGTCGATTGTCTATCATAAATTTATATTTTTGAAGATCTACCTACTCTTACTCAATTTCCCGTCCTGATGGGTGCCTTAATGAAGGAAAATTTGAACCTCTATATACCCTTACTCAACCACCCCCTCCCCTGCAGGATGCGTCACACCACAATGAAGGGAGTTCTCTAATGGACTGTTGCATTCTGCATGTTCCACCTACTTGTCTTTTCAAATGATTGTGCTTTATGGTTTCATTACTATCTCTATATCTGTCACATGTTTTTTCCATAATAGTTGTAGCTGTAAAAGTAAGCACATGTAGGTAGTTTTCATTGTCTTCTCCATATATGTCCTGTGATTTTTTTTGTAACTACAAAATCAAGCAAACGTAGGAAGATTTCATTGTATTCTCCTTATCCTTTTTCCACAACAACAACAATTGTAAAAGAAAATAATTTGTTTTTATTATTTCACTTAGAGTAGCTAGGTGTTCTATAACATTGTATAGATATGCAGTAACGATTCAATGAAAGCATGAAAGAATGAATCTTAGGAGAGGCTGTCACAAAATCTGTGAAATTAAAAAATATTGTGAACTATAGCACTATATAGATATGTTGTAATGAGCCAATGAAAGCAAGAAAGATTGAATTATGGAAGAGACTGTCATAAAATCTACGAGAATATTGCTTCCCCAAAATCACCTATTGAATGTATTGATAAGCAGTCAATGATGCCAAAGAAACCAAGATACATTCCCTCTTTCCATTTGAAAGTTAGAATCCCCTTGTTTACAAGAGATTCCTTAAAAGAATTATCTTGTCTGGTAACGATAAACAAGACAGAAGTTCAAAGATGACAAAATATCCAATCATTTTTGTCTTGATGTGAGATCTCTCCAATATTCACAAACACTTCTAAAGAAAGTAAAACTAAAGAAATAAAAAAGGGTTACAAAAAAGACTAGGATTCTGTGTGCCAAAATTGCCACATATTTCCACCCACTTGTAAATTTTAAAAAAATCTTGAGCAAGGCTTCATGCATATAGAAATTACTCGCCACGCTTGGAGACTATGCCACAAATATGTGAATTCCTACAGCCCTGCATCCACACACAAAAGGAACCATGGAAATATCAAACTCCTGAACATATACATAGGATAAATCTGATTCACCCATCAACACAACAAATACAAAACATGTGACATCCATTAAAATATCAGAATATAACGAAACATATACTTTAGAATTGGGGAATTTCAATGACCCACATGAAGCAAAAAAATGGTAGTCTAGATCAAGGAGATCAAGGTGCCAATAGGCATAGTTTTTGAAAGGGGTCCCCATAATAAACAAGAATATATGATTATATTATAGACAAAACCATAACTCAAGTAAGATCAAACCAACAACTTAGTTGAATAAATATGCCTCTATATAAAATAAAAATTTAGATGAGTGACCTATTTTCATGGAATTATTTATGGTGAACTCGGACATGAGAAGATGAATAGTCCGGAGGTTGAATGACGGTTGGCTGAAGAAAAATTTCTCTGCATCTCTTTGTCATTTATCAATCCGCTCCCATCCTGATCATACTTCTAAAAAGACCTTATGATTTCTGGATCAGCGCCCGGTGCAAATATTGGTTGTGCAGGAGGGTACGCATAAGTAGTTCCATGGGGATGAGGCAAGTAACTAAAAGGCTATTTCCCTCCAGGAGGAGGAGGATGAGTTTTATGTCCATATGCGTTATTCTCGTATTGGTTAGGGGGAGGCTGACTGTATTGGTTAGGTGGAGGAGGACCACCCTGAGAAGGATTCAAATCTCCATAGGGCACATTTGGGTATCCTAACATAGATGAAGGATGAGCTATGGAGAGAATAATTCGGTAGCAAGTCTAGGAATGAGCTTTCCAGTGCCATCCCACCATTGTCTCGCCTCAATCCCCCCATAACCAAACCCTTCTTTGAGTTTCTCGACACTAGGATCAATCCCCTCTTCTCATCATGAAGATGAGCCACAGAAGAAGATGGTTGAGGAGGCCTGAGCTTCCCCACACATCCCCAACACTTCTTTTGCAAATCAAAATAACAACAATCTCTGTCATGTCTTTTCAGTAGGTAAATTCTGTCATCGTAAAGAACAAAGGAAATCCATGTGGAAGAGGCACTCACCTGAAATTCCCCCACACATCCCCAATGCTTCTTTTGCAAATAAAAATAACAACAATATCCACTATATCTTTCCAGCAAGTAAATTGTGTCGTCGAAAACAATAGAGGAAAACCATGTGGAAGAGGTTCTCTCTTTGAATTGGTATGGAAATGGATCCAACGACTCCCACACACCTGAATTCAAATTAAGCATCTCCTCCCATAATGGATCGACTTCTTCTCCTTCAAAATTAGTGACCCCTCGAACAAGGAAGAGATGATTATAAGTGGGACCTCTAAGGTAGCAGACCACGGGATGTTAATGCTCCCAACAACTCATGGGAGGGCTCTCCTCCCATTTACATATTGGATTTAGAAAGTTCAAACTGTAGTGTAAAGGCGGTGCAACAGGGACACATGGCATGCTTCCAAAGGCTCTTGAAAGACAACGAAAAATGGGCAAGGAACCTCCCCTTAAAAATGTTTAGAAAGTTCAAAGTGTAGTGTAAAGGTGGTGAAGCAAGGACACATGGCATGTTGTCAAAGGCCCTTGACAGAGGATGAAAAATGGGCAAGGAACCTCCCCTTAAAAATGCCTTCGACGTAATAAGATTTCAAAGTTTTATAATAGGAGTTTCATAATAATGACATAGTCTTTATATTTAAAAAGTTTCTCGATTATAGTTTTGTGGTAATTTAATTTAGTGGGACATTAAGTGGGGTTTATAATGTTTATAAAGATAGTCATTTCAAAGATTTTATTGGAAAACTTCTTACTTGTAATACATAGTATTTAAATATTAAACTTAATTTTTTAGGTGATAAATATTTTTTTTTGAAGGTGACAAAATTTATCATAATTCAGTTGTCAACTAGTAGTGAGGATAGTCATCACTTGTTGCTATCCACAAATGTGAGTTGACTTATCACCATTATATAAGGAAACCTACACCACCCGAAATAACCCATTGAGAGTATGTAAGGGATCAAACTTTTACTCATGCTAGATGTCTCTGGGTTTGAGTTGTTAATCTATTTCTTTATGTCCAAGTAAGACACTCTCTTAGCCAATCAAAAACAATTTTAAGTATTACTCTAGGATAAAAAAATTATTTTTAATTTAAATAATATTTACAAGAAAACCAATGTCCAATATTATCATCACTTAAATTATAGTAATAGGATCATATACTTTTAAATAACATTTAACTTTAATATTATATATAAAACTAGATACTTAATTTTTACAATTCAACTTCTTATTTAAAAAGAATTAACCAATATATATATATATATATATATATATATATATATATATATATAAAAGTTTTAACATATTTAATATAATAATAATAATAATTTATTTTTAAGGTCATGGTCAAGCCACACTAAATTGGTGTACTAGATTCCCTTGTTTATGGGACAAGTAAAGTCTACGGAAGTATACATACCCTACACTTCTCTAAATTTGAACTTGTGACTTTTTAAGAGAAAACACATATTTTTAACTATTAAACCCACTTACTTATATATATATATATATATATATATATATATATATAAGTCTGATGAAAACTTCTTTCTAAATAGACAACGATGCATCATTCAATTGTATTCAAAATTTGAAGGATGTATAGTAATTCTCAAATTTTAATAGTTAGACATTCACTTATGTCTTTTATGTCTTCTGATAGTTCATATTAAATATATAAGATGATTTTTTTTAATTTAGTAAAATTTAAAATATATTTTATATTTGTTGTTTCAAACATATTTTATGTTTTTAGAATTTAATTTATATTTTATGGATTATTTAAATAAAAAAATGTTTATATTTGTTTTAAACATAATTTTTTAAAACACATTATTCACAATACACTTATTATGAAAATGATATTATATGTAACAAACATATACAGAATAAAGTAATTTTGATTTTTTATAAAATAATTAATTGAAATTTTGTTATTTAAAAATAATTATTATTGTATAAAAAATGCTCTGTACATACTTGTATAAGGGAAATGTGCAATTCCTTATGTACTTAATATGTAGTTGAGATATCATATTTATAAAATATTAATAACATAAAATATATTTCAATGTCAACAATAAATAAGTTAAAAAATTAATAACAAAAGAATATTTCAATGTTGTTCATAAACAAAATATCTATCTATCTATATTAATTGAAAATAAAAAAAAATAAAAATTGTAAATTCATGTTTTCTACATCTTAGTATGAGGGAGATGTAAAATTCCTTTAATGTAGGGAATTGACACTTGTATTTGATAAAAATGTTAATAACAAAAAACCATTTCAATGTCAGATATAAATAAGATATTTCAATCTCCACTTTAAGTTATATATATATATATATATATATATATATATATATATATATTCATTGTGTCCTCAACATGGAGTTGACACATACATATATAAAGAATCAATGTGAATCCATTTAACTTTGAATTTTTACACCTTTAAGGATTTGATCATTCTCAACCATAACAAATTGAGAATTAAAATGAATTTAGAGTAATATTAATTATTTTTTCAATTTAGATCTCCTTTTCTCTTCACACTATGATCAAATTTGCAATTTTTATTAATAACAATTTAAACTTTATATAAGATGTTTATGATCCTATGTTGCACGAGTTTCTGAAATGTGGGAATGTTGGGAAAGTGGATATGAGATGAGTATAAGTTTTCCTTAAATTTACAAGAAACTTGAAATTGGGAGGGGCAATAATATATATTAAAAAAATATAAAAAAATATTTTAGATTACAATGATACTTTAGATTACAATGTATAAAGATATTGATACATTTTCAATCTTATTTCAATAAAATTGAAGTTGAATCGAGGACAATGTTTCTTCTATTGCAACAACTACAATATTAATTATATGAATATATTTAACACAATAATGAAACTTTAATATCCATAAATATTCCATTAGAAAATGAGAAACAAAATTGAAAATACATATATATAATTTTAACATCTTTTTAAAATTAAATTTTACATATATAAACTTATACATCTTTGTAAATTTAAAGCATTATTCCTTTTTTATTGAAAAAAACAAAATAGTACTACTCTTCTTTCGACTTTCATGTTTAGTTTGGGTTTGAAGGAAAACATAAATGCATTAAAAGTTTTTCATATCCACAACTATAAAGTGAGTATTATTAAGTTTTTTCACTTAACTAATTTTTGAAATAATATTTAGTCTTAGTCTTAGTTTTATAGTGATATTTTGAATAAATATAATGAAAATATTTGTAAAGTTAGAGATGTTCCCAAACTCACTTAAGAAACTAGTTTTAGAGATGTTGAAAATGCAGGTAACCGTTCCCATACAACTATGTTTATCTTAAAACTTTTTTTTTTCCACTTTGTATACCAAATATGAAATAACATTTTCCAATTACAATAATATTTTTTATTTATTTAACTTTGTAGAAAAATATAATATAACATATTATGCTCCTCAACCTTATTTTTTATTTTCTTTTGATGATCGTTGGTTAACACTACATTATGTATGATGTGTTGGTTAAGAGCGGATATTATGTCAAATTGCTAATAAAAGTGACCACATACTAATTATGTACGTTATATATTTATGCGACTTTCATTTTTTTTCAAACTTTCTTCACTTTCACTTTAAATATGTAAATTTATGTTCCCTTTCACTTTAAATATGTAAATTTATGTTCCCTTTCACTTAAAATTTGATTCTCATTCTCCTTTTTCAAATTTGTTTTTAACATAAATATGTAACTTTACAAAAACTCGACCTTCATTTTCACATTTTTTTTTAAACTTTACAAAAACTCGACCTTCATTTTCACATTTTTTTTTATTTAACTTTGCCTAGTTGTTGTTAGACTTAAGTGCTTCCTTTGGCAATAGATAATGCCTCTTATGCTTCAATGATCACACAATAGCATAAAATTGAAGATCATGAATATAGTACATATTTTTTCTTCATTAAAATTCTTATTAAATAATGTTATTGACCTTCCTCTCTGACTTATTGATATATCAATGGATACGATACTTGTATCATTGTCCATCTAAAAAGTCTTACTAAAATTAGGTAACACCATGTGCCTCGTTTGATTTGAATTAAATCCTCATTCCAAACTTTTTAATAAAAATATTTTTTGGAAAAGTTTGATGTCAACAATCAACTTGAAGTCCAAGGACCAAAAGGCCTCAAGAAGGTGAAACAAATCACCTTGATAGTTGGCATTCCAAGGAAGCTATTTATATGCTTCTTGATGCAAACAACCAAGAGATATGGAAAGAAAAGAAGCTTGGGAAGAATAAGGGCACTAGAAAAAATAATGAAGGACTTAGAAAAAATAAACATGTTCACTTAATGTTGATGGAACTCGCAGTTTTGGAAACTACACACACATATCAATGCCATTAATTGATGGTTTGTTGGATCATCGGGGTGATCTCTTTTCTTGTGCATTGTATGTGAACTTTGATGTATCCCAACCGACCTCTTAATTGAATTCTTGGTTGCGACCAAATCTCTATTTCATCTTTAATTGAATTGTTATAAATTATGTGTGTGCATTGTATCACTATGGAGCTACAATGCTATCCTTGATTTGATAAAGTGGATAGCTTGGCAAGTTGTTGGATTTCTTCTTAATGCTTGTTGTGTAAACTATATACAACAACATTATGTGTAATGGTTGAATTCTCAAACCTTTTCTTAAGCTACATCCATAACCATCATTCGAATGGTTTTGCATCGAATGTATATAGTTTGTGCATGGTTTTAAAATTGGATGTGTGTTGTGATAGTGTTGGGATTAACCATTTGGATTTTAAAAGGTTGATCTATTGCTAGCAAATAAAGTAGAGTTCCCTTGAATTCGTTGATGGGAAGTGGCCTTAAAGCCAATAAAAATAACCATTCTTTTATGTGCATTCATAATTAGAATCATAAAAGGTTTACACTTAGAATTGCATAGAAAATAGAGATCAAACTTTGTTTGCACATAAATATCCATTTTGGTGAAACATGTGGTCTATAAATCCCTCGTTTACATATCATCTATAATATTTTTCTTTGAAAATTCAAAAATGTATTGTATTTTCAACCTTGGTTAGCATCCTAACCTCCCTAATGCCCTAAGTACATAGATAGGTTTTTATGTATTGCTATGTATGGAGGCCATTTCTAGTAAATAAAGTCCATGTACTAGTGTTAAAGAAATACATGTAAGAAGGCTTACTAGAAGGTTTTTCCTACTAGAAAGTTCCTTCTGTAGAATGTTCCTAGAAGATAGATAGTATTATATAAATAAGTATAAGAAATGTAACAAGATGTCTTGCGAAGTTATTTATAATTGAAGCTATGCTCAATTGGAGGTATCCCCCTCGAAGAGGCAAGTGAAAATTTATTCCATCAATAAATATATAACATTTGTGGTATTTAGGTTCTTTATTTATCTATTGTGGTTGTAATATATCATTTCTATCTGCATCTTTCAATTCTCTAACAAAGAACACCACAAATCATATTAAAGCACTTTCTTGAGCACACATTTTAGGGAAAAATGATTTCCAGGTTGCTGACATTTTTCGGTGTCTATAAATAACATAGTGATCAATCGTTCAATGAGAAAAAATGTGGTAGGGGCAACACACATGTAGGAAATACAAGAGGTTTCACTTGGTTGGACACCCTTGTAACTGTTGGAACATCAAGCATTGATGATTCATTACACTTCTCTTGGATTCAATCATTTAGATGGTCAAACTACATCTGGAAACATTCGATCAAGCGATCAACCATTCATTCGATCGAGTAGTCGACATGCCCGTCGATCGAATAGTAGACCAACAATTGAATATAGTCGGGTGGTGGATATACCATCCCAGAAATTGACTACAATTTAGATGCATGAATGACCAATTTGAGTATCCTTGTTGAGCCAAATCGATAGCACGGATTTGGCGGAGTCAACTCTAACAACCGATGATTACATGTGGACAAGATATTCTAGATTGTATGGAAGTTGGTTAGATATTGAGGATATAAATAGTAGACCTATTGGGTCATTATCATGATGGAAATAAAGTGATAGAGTTGATATCATATGGAGATATCAAAGTCCAATATGCACTTTGATGTTCTGATCATAGTGCACTTTTCTTAAGTGATGTAATAGTGTATTTAGACACCACTTTTTGTCTTCAAAAAATTTTGTTCCCTCTTCGATTATCTATAGTACTGTATTTTCTATTTCAAGTCATGTTCCACCCTATTCCCCAACATGGTATTAGAGAATACGGTTTGAAGCGTCAACCTGCTATCTGCAAACCTTGTTGACATGGATCCGTTGTTTGATTGGCTCTAGGCTGGTGGTTTGCTAATTGGAACTTATTGAAAAAAATAGTTTATATCTAGATATCGAAGACCACTTTGAATATTGATCATGTTGTTCTAGACAAATCAAATTATGCAATATGGGCACCATACATGGAAACCCTACTTAAGAGAAAAGGATTGTGGAAGCTTATGAAGATTGTGATTCTAGATCCAATAGATGACCAAGAAAATTTCATTGTTAATGGAAAGAAGGATGAGGCTATGGGGGTCATCATGACCTGCATCTCATGGGAGATTCAGTTTCACCTTAGTGGAATTGACTTCCCTCATCATTTCTAGAAGAAGATGAAATCATTGTTCAACCGATTCGATGAGAGCCATGCCATGCAGTTGGAGAAACAATTGATCTCTCACGATCCTCATTCTTTTGACATAATAAAGGACCATTTGGTGCATATCAAATAACTCTAGTTGAAATTAGGAGAGTGTGGAAATAAATATTAGAACAAGGATGGACAACTCATCAAGCTGGTCCCGATGAATTTGAGAACACCACTCGATGTGTTTGTGTTGAATTTCTGCACCAACTGGCAAGCGTGCAAGGAATATGGTAAGTATTACACCTTTGAATCTTTTTGTGGCATTTTGATTACCGATCAACATATACTGCTTGAATAAGGCAATCTTGGTGGTAAAAATCAAGCCCATTTGCTCAAGGGAAAGAGCAAGTTGGATCCCAGGGATAGAGTACAGTTTGATGCCTCTACACAGAAACCTACATACTACAACCATAAACCTAAGGGACAGATAGATGCACCTTGTGGAAGTCAAAATAAGAATACATGTAAACACTATGGAAGACTGGACATGTGGAAAAGGTCTTCTATAAAAAGAGAGATGATTTAGAGGAGAAGGTTAAATTCTTGGAAGGAAATGTGTCCTCTGAACAACGACCCGTTGATAATTTCACTTTCCAAGTCAGAGCTTATCAAGCCTTTCTATCTCGTTCTGTGTAGAATGAATGGGTAGTTGACTCTAGGTGTAGTCATCACATGGCCAAGGATTCCTACTTGTTCACGTGGCTGGATGAAGCTAAAGAGAGGAAAATCTATGTTTTTGATGGTTTTTCTCTTGATGTTGTTGGTGAGGGTGATGTTACCTATCAAAATGGGAAGATTTTTTATGTCTATCACGTGCCAAACCTCAGTGCTAATTTGTTGTATGTTTCTTAGCTAACACAGACAGGTAAGATTTGGGAATTTTGGCTAGATTGGTTCTGTGTTCATGATTTGAAGAAAGGAAATTTGATTGTCATTGGTAGGCTTATTGACTCGTCGGATAGTTTATATAAATTATGTGACACAACTCGACCTGACATTGAGCTAACTTCCCTTGTTCTCACAATGATGAGAGAAGTAAAAATTGGTGTGAACAACTCACACACTTAAATTTTCAAAGTATGCAGTCGATGGAAACTCAAAACATGGATGGTGGTCTACCTAAAGTGTTTCCCCCTAAAGGAGTCTATAAAGGTTGTGTGCTTGGGAAGCATCATCAGGAACCCTTAGACTCTAGGAAAGTGTGGCGAGAACAGAACCTACTAGAGCTGGTTCACAGTGATGTTTGTTGCATCAATCTACCTTTACTGGCATGTGCAAGGTATATTTTAAACTTTAATGATGATTTCTCTTGTTTCACATGGGTCTATTTTCTGAAGAACAAGAAACTTGTCCTTGAAAATTTCAAGGATTTTCAGGCCTTTGCTGAAAATAAATGTAGTAAACCCATCAAATTCTTGATATCAGACAATGATGGTGAGTATGTAAATGGAACTTTTGAAGAATACCTGGTTCGATCCGGTATTGACTAGTAGTGGTCGGTTCCTCACAAACCTCAGCAAAATGGCGTTGCAAAATGAAAAAATCAGACATTAGTCAAACTTTATAGATGTATTTTGTAGGATAAATATATTCCTTCTCGCTTCTCGGATGAAGCAATGTATTTTGCAAACTATCTGCTCAATCGCATCTCGACTCAAGGTGTTCCTTCCATGAATCTAGTCAAATGATGGTGTGGAAATAAGCCTTCAGTTGGCCACCTCCGTGTGTTTGGATTTTCCTGGGCTCATGTTTTTAATGATTGCAGAAAGAACTTAGGTGAAAAGAGTCATGCTTTCATCATGATGGGATACTTTGAAGAGTCAAAATTCTATCGACTATTTGATCATGTCTAACAAAAAATTATTATCAGACAAAATGTGTGGTTTGATGAGAATTCTTCTGGAATTAAGTTATTGAATTCCTCTTTTGGATTGTTGTAGGATGATCCCTTTGATGTTGCCTCTGACACTAGCTCTCCCATTCCATATTTCATTCCTTCAAATGGACAATCAAACTTTCTCCCTGTTTTGACTCGACCATCGACTAGTCCATCATCCTCTGTTTTGACCGTTCCAATAACTAAAGACTCTCTGACTTCCAATTGACTTGGTACAATGAACACCAATTCACCTATTTCTTGGCTACCCAGATGGGCTTCCAAGAAAATTGAATATGTTGGAGATGATGATGGAGATGTTTCCTCTGAATGAAAAACTCAAAGTCAAAAGAAACATCCCATTGTTTCCTTGATGACTCATGTACTTGAAAATTCAAACCCTATTATTTACTCAAATGCCTAAGGATGAATTTAATGGGAATAGGTTATGCAAAAATGAATTGATTCTTTGTCGAAGAATCACACTTAGGACTTGGTTCCTTAATCTCAAGGAAATAACATAATGAAGTGTTGTTGGGTCTATAGGACCAAATTCAAATCTAAAGGTATCCTTGAGAGACATAAAGTGCACTTGGTTGTGAAGTTATTTTCTTGACATGAAGGTATCAACTACACTGAGACATTTTCCTATGTTGCAAAGATTAACTCTGTTCGACTAATTCTTTCCCTTACTACTCATTTTGGATGAAAAATCCATCAAATGGATGTGAAGAGCACCTTTCTTCATGGAGACCTATTTGAATAAATTTTAATGGAACAAACAATTAGTTTTGTGATAGATTCTAACCTTTTTTTTCGACTCAATAAGTCTCTTTATGGTTTGAAGCAGTCTCCCAAGATTGGTATTCTAAGATTGACAATTTCTTTCTTTGACATGGTTTCAAATGTCGTGTATCTAATCATAGCTTGTATGCACTCCATACCAATGGAGACACTTTAATTGTTGTTGTATATGTAGATGACCTAGTTATTACTAGAAATAACAATGACCTCATCCTTAGATTGAAGAAACATCTTGCCGACTCCTTTGACATGACAAACCTTGGTACTCTGCATTATATTTTGGGTCTTCAAGTATTACCACTAGGATTTTTCATTTCTCAGTATAAATATGTGATGGATATATTGACACATTTTAATATGGATGATTGCAAGCCCCGTGCTACTCCTTTTCAATCTATAGTTAAGCTTACCAAAACTTGTCAAACACCCATAGTCGATGGTACACTTTATCAACAATTGGTCGAGAGTCTTTTTTATCTTACTCATAGTTGACCTAACATTTCCTTTGTTGTTAGTGTGGTTTCTTGGTTTATGTAGGACCCCAGATAAATCCATTGGAATGAATTCAAATGAATTGTTCGTTATCTCAAAGGTACCACTCATTTTGGTATCAAATATTGTTGAAGTTTAGATTTAGTATTCAACTTCATCAACTCTAACTGGGTTGGTGACATTGATGATTGGAAGTCCACTTATGGCTATGTGTTTTGTCTAAGAACTATACTATTGGTGTGGTCATGCAAGAAACATAAGGTAGTCTCTTTGTCGACTATGGAAGAAAATTATCGCAGCGTCGTTCAAGAAAGTACTTAAGCATTTTGGATTTGCCAACTTTTGGGAGAACTTGGATTTCCTGTTTAGACCTCGACTAAAATCTACTATGATAATAAAAATGCTATATAGGTTGATAAAAATATTGTTTCCCAGAATAAGATGAAGCATGTTGATCTCCATGCTCACTATTTGAGACAATTAGTTCATGAGAATGTTGTCTCTCTTGAATATTGCAGAACAAATGATCAAGTTGTTGATATCTTCACCAAAACTTTAG
>JASDQU010374595.1:54465-78828 GCA_032191745.1 Picea mariana
CTCCTAAATATCCAAATATGTGGGATGATGAGGGGGTGTTGGAACATCAAGCATTGATGGTTCATCACACTTCTCCCGGATTTAGTCGGTTAGGAAGTCAAACTACATCTGAAAACAATCGGTCAAGCGATCGACCAGTCATTTGGTCAAGTAGTCGACATGCCTATCATTTGAAAATTCAAACAACAATCAAATATAGTCAGGCGGTGAATCAACCAACACAAAAATTGACTGAGAGTTGGATGCATGAATTGTCATTTTGAGCATCCTTGTCCAATCGACTCAATATCATGGATTTGGTGGAGTTAACTCTAACAACCAATGGTTACATGTGGACAAGATCTTCCAGATTATATGGAATTTGGTTATATCTTGAGGCTATAAATAGAAAACTTGTTGGGTAATTATCATCATGGAGACCAAGTGATCGAGTTGATATCATATGGAGATATCAAAGTGTAATATGCATTGTGATGTTTTGATCATAATGTGCTTTGATTAAGTGTTGTAACGATGTATTTAGACACCACCTTTTTTCTTTGAATTTTTATGTTCCCTCTTCGATTATTTGTAGTATTGTATTTCATGTTTCATGTCGTGTTCCACCATTTTCCCCAACGTTAACCCCTATTGGTACCCTTTTGACTAGTATCATATTAGAAAACACTCATACCATTGCATTAGGAATTTATCTTGCATGTACCCTTAGGTATATGAGAAGTACTGTAGGTTTCTTGAAACTAGCTTTAGATAAGTTGATTGACCATCTTGTTGCTATAGTGGCACCAAGAACAATACTTAGGAAGATTACTCTCTAGTACCTGGGTAATTGGGTAGTATGGTTAAGGGTGTAGTTGAGCCTCCATAGTTAAATCCCCAAGAAGGTAGGTCGAGTACTACTATTGGACCTTTCACTTATATTAGATATCTATAACACTTGGAATTCCCTTGTCCTCAGGACACTCGAAACCCTGTTCCTTGCTTCAAGTCCAGGAAAACCATACAAAGAAAAGGATGTCTTGAAAATTTGTGCATCTAGTCACTGGAAACCCTGCTTCTTGATACCAACCCATGAGATTCCCTTATTAACTAAAATATTGAGAATTTGATCATTCTATCATTGTAGTATTATTCAAGTGGGAGTATAACTCCAGAGGACTAAAAAACAAAGAAAAACATATGTGTCCTCATGAAACCCTTATTTGGGACCTATCTCAATGGAACCCTTGTGTCATGATAATTGTTGTGTTACCACTCTCCCATAATCCTTTTTGGTGGAGCGAACCACCCATTACTATGCAACTATCTCAACAGACATAGAAATAAGCATTGGTCACCTTGATACCACTCTCCAATAACCTTTTTCTTGTGGACCCCTAATCATATGGCTACCAAAAACTATGATCTCAACAACTGATTCTCCACCTTGGAAGCTCTAAGTGATGAGTTTCAACACAAAATAGACCACACCCACTCTTATACTAAGAAAAAAATGTATTTTGTCAATGAAAAACTCACCAAAATAGACTCAATCCTATAACAATTGTCCCAACTCATGGACATGTACAATCAATTCAAGGACTATCCATCCCAAATAGAGGTAGAATAATATTCTAATCCCATGGGGCCTAACTCTCACCAATTGTTTTGTGACCCTATGAGTTAGAATTGGCATCAAATCCCTAAAGTGGACCTAAACAAATTTGGTCACTCTAACCTCACACGTTAGGTGACGTAGATGGAACACTATTTTTACCTATATGGAACCACTGATGAATTAATGAAAATTAGTGTGGGTGTATTATATTTAGATACTAAACAATAGAAATGGTGGAAATGACATACAAACTCCCATGAGAGTTATATTGCTTGGACACAATTTGTCACAAACCTCTATGAATTTTTTAAACTAGACCCTCATTATTTGGGACACTTGACCAAGATCAAACAATATGGTATAGTTGAAGAATTCATCTCTGTTAGGGACCTAACCCCTCACATAGGTAGAATAATATATTTCCATGTAATAAAGGTCAAAATTAATAAGGCCTACCAATAAGAAAGAATAAGTCCAATGTAAGAAGACCCAATAAAAGCTTTCGCTTCTAGAAGGATCTTCCTCTAGATGGTTCTTTTGATAGACATATTTAGTATAAATAGGAGTCGAGGGTATGAGAACTTTTGTCTTTGATATTATTGTAATAGATATCTTCTCTACTTGAGGTTTCCCCCTCGAAGAGGCAAGTGAACATTTCTCTTAGTAATCAAAGTGTTATTTCTGGTGTTATTCTAGTATCATTTCAGTATTATTGTGGTGTTGTTCATCTTCCATTTCTAGTTATTTATTTTTGTTCTACATACTTTTTTGTATCTGGAATATTACAAGTGGTATCAAAGCACCTTCCTCGGTAAAAAATTGTGGGTTAAATTCTTTTCAAGGTAGAGATGTATTATGGCATCTTTAAGCTACAAAGATCTATCGTTACGCACATAAAACCATGGTCGAGGATTCATACATGTAGGAAATACAAGTGGTACTTAAGAGAACATATGTTGGCCACCCTTGTAACCCTTGTTGGTACCCCTTCGAGTGGTAGCGCATCAAACAACACCTGTATACAAATCAACCTAGATCTCCTGAAGCCCTCCATAGATAAACCGATCGGTCACATGACTGTTATAGTGCCACTGAGAACATCACTTAGGAAGATACTCTCTAGTACCTTGGTAGTCAGGTAGTACGGCTAAGGGCACGATCTAGACTCCTTAGTTGGTGCCCTAAGATATTGGTCCGAGTACTACTGTTGGACTCCACACGTATATAAGAGAGCTATAGCACATGGAAAACCCTTGTCTGTAAAACCCTTGAATCCTAACCCTTGGGACGAAAACAAAAAAAAAATAAACAAGATCTATTCTGACACAATTGTGTCTCCTGCATTCGAGTTGCAAAATTACTGCACATTTCTTCCTGTTAAGCATTTGGGAATTTTATCACTGCGGTATTCTTCAGATCAGAGTATAACTCTGCAGGAGTAAAAAAAAAATTCTATATCCTGTCGGCACCATTATTTGAGACCTATTTCATTGGATTTCTCTCTTCTCCCTTATCGCAGTCATACCTATCATTTTTCAGCAAAAATTGTTTTGTGGACCTGACCCCCTTCGAACACCCTTATTTGGGATTTACCCCATTGGATTCAACTCACCTCCCTAATCATTATGATACACTTCACCCATAAACCATTTTCTGTGTGGTCCCACCCACCCCTTTTCGTGTTCCCTCGTCATCATGGCCCATACCCATAGATAAGACTTGGAAGCTCGCTTCACTACCTTGCACTCTAATTTCACCAAAACCCAACAAGAAGTGGGACAGCTCAGTGCCAATATTGTCACCATCAATCAAAAGATGCATTCCTCCATCGCCGCCTCAATCGAAAAACTCAAACAAGAGCTCAAACAAGACATTACTACCTAGCTTGAGTCTGTCACTATGACGATCTGCGCCAAGCTGCATATCTTCCCTTATTTGACCCACCTTTTCACACCGAAGATGAAACTTCTTCTCATTCCCAGAATTTTTAGCTCCATCACTTTCAGCGTGACCTATGCCTTCCGTGTGTGAATGTGACCAAATTTGATGGATCATATCCCACTGGTTGGGTAACTCAAATGGAACATTATTTCTCTTTGTATGGAATTACAGATGAGTTGGCCAAACTCTGGTATGGTGTTCTCCATCTAGATCAAGAATGTTGGCAATGGTGGCAATGGATAAAAAATGCCCGCCAAGGGTATTTGGCTTGGACACGTTTTGTGGCAGAGCTTTATCAACACTTTGACACTAACACCAACCATTTAGGCCGCTTGACAAATTTGAAAAAAGTTGGCACATTGGAAGACTTTATAACTACTTTTGAGCAAATGGATTTTCGTACAGAGGGCATGTCTGATGATTTTTTCTGAGAATGTTTTAACAGTGGCCTCAAGGATGAGATTCATGCTCATGTCCTCATGGCTCGGCCTCAGAGTTGGGTGGAAGCTACTAAAAGAGATAAGGAATCTCAACAAGTTGTCTCTTCTCAAAACCACAAACCCTCCTTTATTCCTCACACTAAACTAGTAACTCCCACTCCTCCTTCTACTCCACTAAAGATCCAGAAATTGACTAGGGCTGAAATGGCTAAACGCCAACTCAAAGGAATTTGTTATAATTGTGATGACAAATATTTTCCAAGACACAAGTGTAAGGAAAAAAAAAAATTATGGCCATCTCGGAGGATGTTTCGGAAGAGGCTGTTGGGGCTCCCCTTGTGTCTGTGTCACTTGAACCCACTGACATAACCCCTCCCTCAAACCCTCCCAAAGTAGAACCGGTCATTTCCCAAAATCCTCTCACTGGCTTCTCTACTCCCCAAACCCTCAATATAATTGGTTACATCAAGCATATGAAGTTCATCATTCTTGTTGATAGTGGAAGCACCCATAATTTTATTCATCGCCGCATTGCCCAAGAAACTAATTTCTATATCTGTGCAACCAATAATTTCCAAATCATGATTGCCAATTGTGGGTTCATGAAATGTGGAGGGCGTTGCGAAACTGTGTGTCTCCAAATTGGTGAATACCATCAAAAATCTCATATGTTTGCTATCGACATGGGAGGTTGTGACATTGTGTTGGGTGCAGAATGGCTAAGGACTTTGGGTCCCATTCTCATGGATTTTAAGGAATTAAACATGCAATTCGACCAAGTTGGCCAAAAATATAAGTTTCAAGGTATCATTTTTGGTTCCCCGAAGATCATTAGTTCCCATCGCATGGAAAAACTGCTCAAAAAAGGTCATTCTGGAATTATTTCCTAACTACATGCCATACAATCCACTGAGACACCATCTGTGCCGCAGGATCTCCAATCCATTCTCTCTAAACATCAAGTGTTTTTTTCCACTCCCCAGGGACTCACTCCTTCCCATGGTGTTCATGATCATTCCATTCCCATTGTCCCATGAAGCCTTCCTCCCAATATCTGTCCCTATTGTCACCCCTTTTCCCAAAAAAATGAAAATGAGAAAATGGTCCAAGAACTGCTCAATGTAGGTGTTATTTTCCCTAGTACGATCCCCTAATCTTCTCCTATGGTCATGGTCCTTAAGAAAGAAGGTTCTTGGCGCATGTTTCCTGACTTATACACCCCCAACAAACTCACCATTAAAGAAAAATTTCCCATTCTTGTCATTGATGACCTCTTGGATGAATTGAGTGGCGCCCAGTTTTTTACTAAACTTGATCTTTGTTTGGGCTACCAACATATCTGTATGAAAGAGGCAGACATTCCTAAGACTGCCTTTAGAATTCATGAGGGCCACTATGAGTTTTTGGTCATGCCCTTTGGCTTATGTAATGCTTCCTCCACTTTCCAAAGCCTCATGAATCATGTCTTACATCCTTTTCTCCGTCATTTTTTGTTAGTTTTCTTTGATGATATCCTCATCTATAGAAAAACCTGGACATACTATCTTGCTCATGTGGATTGATTTCTCCATCTACTCTCTCAGCACCAAATTTTCCTCAAACTATTTGAATGTGCTTTTGGTGTCTCAAAAGTCGAGTACTTGGGTCATCTTGTGGGCAAGACCAGTGTCAGGGTGGATCCTAAAAAGATTGAAGCTATGCAAGATTGGCCTCACCCAAAGACTCTCAAAATATTACGAGGATTTTTGGGTTTAACATCTTATTATCGCAAGTTTGTTAAGAATTATGGAAATATTGAGGCACCTCTCACTACACTCCTTAAAAAGAATTCTTTCACCTGGACTCCAACAACTGCTCAAAATTTTCAAACCTTGAAGATGGCCATGTGCACCACTCTAGTCTTGGCCCTTCCTAATTTCACAAAGACCTTTGTCCTGGAATGTGATGCTTCTAGGAAAGGAATTGGTGATGTTTTTATGCAAGAGGGTCGACCTTTGGCCTTTACCAACAAACAACTTTTCGTGATACATTTGGGAAAATCAATCTATGAAAAGGAAATTTTGGCTATTCTGCATGTCGTGGATCTTTGGCTCCCTTACATATTGGGGAAACACTTCCAAATTAAGACAGATCATCAAAGCCTTAAGTATTTTCTGGAATGTCTTTCCTCCCCCGAGCAACAAAAATGGGTGACTAATCTCTTTGGATATGATTATGAGATCGCTTACAATAAAGGCATAGAAAATGTGGTTGTTGATGCACTTTCCCAAAAATATGAAGATGAAGGGTCCCTTTTTTCTCTCTCCTTCATTGTACTAGATTGGCTCCAAGAAGTTTGCCAGGAATGGCTACACGACCCCAAAATTTTGCATCTGATACAACAATTTCATTCCAATTCTCCAGTTTCCCTAGGGTACTCTTGGCTCAATGAGGATCTTCGATACAAAGGCCGTTTGTATTTAAGTAAATAGTCAAAACTCAAATCCACGGTACTTTTTGAGCTTCATGCTACACCCACAACTGGGCACTTTAGGTTTACCAAACCTATGACCTATTCAAACATTCTTTTTTCTGGGATGGTATGAAACAGGAAATTTAAAATTTTGTGTCTGAATTTGATGTGTGTCAACACAACAAAGGAGAAATAGTCAAATCTCCAAGCACACTACAAATGCTTCTGATTCCACCTGCTATTTGGCATGATATCTCTAAGGATTTTATTGTAGGCTTACCTAAATCGGGAAATAAATTAGTCATTATAGTGGTAGTTGATCATCTTTTCAAGTATGCTCATTTATGTTCTCTTCAACACCCATTTATAACATCCACTATCGCTCAACTTTTCATGGATCAGGTCTTCAAGCTTCATGGCATGCCACATTCTATTGTTTTTTATCATGACCCAACTTTCACCAACAGTTTTTGGCAAGGATTGTTAAAGCTACAAGGCACCCAATTGCATCTCAACATAGCTTATCATCCCTGGACTGATGGTCAAACTGAAGTTGTCAACAAATGTTTGGAAACATATTTGAGGTGTTTTTCATAGAAAAGGTAGCTACAATGGGATCAATGATTACCTTTATTTGAATGGTGGTACAACACTTCGTACCATAAATCTACTTGCATGACTACTTTTGAAGTGGTGTATGGACAAAATACACCTTCATTTCTCTCATATTTTCCAGGTGTCTTGAAGGTCCAGGTGGTTGACCAAACGCTTATAGTTTGAGAGGCTATTCTCCATACCCTCAAAGAGAATTTGGTCATGGACTAGAATCACATGAAGAAACAAGAAGATCAAGGTCACTCTGAACATCAATTTGCAGAAGGGGATTAGGTGTTTCTTCAACTGTAACCTTACAAGCAAAATTCCCTCAAGGATGACCATTGTCAGAAAATAGTGCCCAAATTTTATGGTCCTTATACGGTTCTCAAGCGTGTGGGACATGTGGCCTATTAGTTATCTTTTCCCAGTCATTCTAAGCTCCATCCTTTTTTTCATGTTTCCTTCTTAAAGAAGGTGATTGGAACTAAGTGCCAAACACAAACCACACTTCCCAAGTTGGACGAAGAAGGCTCCATTTGGCTACAACCACAAGCGGTTTTGGAACAGCGTGAGCATCGTCTGCATCAGCACACCATCAAGGTAGTGTTAGTGCAATGGAAAGATACAACTCTAGCATATGACACTTGGGAACCAACTACCATTCTGCAACAATTTCCCCATCACACGCCTTGAGGACAAGGTTGTTTTTAAGGGGGAGGGCATGTTAGGGACCGAACCCCTCACATAGGTAGAATAATATATTTCCATGTAATAAAGGTCAACATTAATAAGGCCTAGCAATAAGGAATAATAAGTCCAATGTAAGAAGACTTAATAGAATCTTCCGCTTCTAGAAGGATATTCCTCTAGATGGTTCTTTCGATAGACATATTTTGTATAAATAGGAGTCGAGGGTATGATAACTTTTGTCTTGGATATTATTGTAATAGATATCTTCTCTGTTGGAGGTTGCCCCCTCGAAGAGGCAAGTAAACATTGCTCTCAGTAATCAAAGTGCTCTTTTTGGTGTTATTCTGGTATCATTTTGGTATTATTGTGGTGTTGTTCTGGTTATATTGTTGTTGATTTTATTTTATTTTTGTTATGCATACTTTTTTGTATCTAGAATATCACAATCTCCAATTTTGGGAAAATTGATTTCTGCATTGAAGACATGTCATATACCATCTTCAAGGAATTCTTTATTAGTGGTCTAAAGGAAGAGATTTGTATCCAAGTCTTAATGGCTCACCCTACTACTTCGGTAGAATCGTATCAAGGATCCAGGGAAGCCCAAAAGGTGGTGAATTCCCAAATAAAAAAACCATCCTTTATTCCCTCTCTACATGCCACCAATCCCTTTCCTCCTACTCTCAAGATTCACAAATTAACATGTGATGAAATGGAAGAGCACCAACTAAAAGGTCTTTGCTACAATTGTTACGAGAAATATTTTACCAGTCATAAATGTAAGGATAAAATCCTCTTTATGTCCATTTCAAAATAAATTTTGGAGGAAGAACTTAAGGCTATACCTTAGGAACCTATGCCTCTACCAGTTGAAAGAATTACTCCCTTTGACTAGCTGGATATGGAACCCTAAATATCCCTACATTCCTCGATTGGTATTTCATCTTCCTTAACCCTCAAATTGATTGGATATGTTATCACCTAAAAATTGCTCACAGAGCTATACATGTGATCATCAAAATGGTGATTAGTTCAATACACCAAAGTGAATACTCATGGCATTAATATACCATATTCAATGAAGTAGTAAACTATACAAAGTGGGATTTTTAATTATCTATGCGACTTAGCAATGTGACTTTAGTGTGACCCATTCACTTGTTACTCCGAAATCTATGTAGATTGACTAGAAGTGAGGTTTCAACCAAATTTGGTGCATTAATGACAAAAATACCATTATGAGTACTCTGTATTTGAGGTACCAAGATACCTCGAGCTCTTGAGCCTTCAAGACTAGTACTATGGGTGGTTCCATGTCCAAATAGGCATGGGAATCCACACCCAAGTGGTATTTCCTTTCCCATTGCGAGCCAGTATTTATTGAGCTTGGTCTAAGGCCTATAAAAGGAAGCCATGGTAATGTGTAAAAATAAGAGAAGAAAAAGCATCATTATGTTGTATGAATAAGTTTGGAGAATCCTCTTTCCCCAAGGCCTCATTCCTACATCCAAAAGCACCAAATATTTGTGTATTAAACATCTCCCATTTGGAGAGATTTGTACACCTTCTTATTCATTCAATGAGAGAAAAAGTGTTCTAAAGGGACACAAAAGGACCTTCCCAAGGAGGATAAAGAGATCCCATTTGATGTCACTGTTGGTTGCTTATCTGAGTTATGCCTTTAACATGATTGACCCAAGTTTAGGTCTGCTAGGGATCCAACAAATCCTCTAAAACTATCGACCCTCTTGGTAAACCAGAAGGCAACATAGTACACAGAGTGCATTGCGCAGTCTCACTCGATATAGCTCTATGGGTGACTGTAACGCTCAGGTGCTTGCATCCTGGGAATGAGTGGAAATCTGGGATAGTACTATGTGATCTTCATTCCATTAATATATCATTCATCTTTAGTAAATCAACAGATCTAACTACTTCATGCATGTAAATAAACAGATCTAACTACTTCATCAAAACATTCATCTAATATCTAACCATTGACAACAAAGACATAAACAATAATCATTCCATATAACACATGATTTACTGTGGTTCACCCCCTCTTGGGCTATGTCCACAAAGATTTGGCTCTTCAGCTCTTTTATTATGGTTCTGTCATAAATGGTGCCACACACACTACAACTCTGTTCATACATTCATAAAACAGACTCCTCGACCTTTACAAGGCTGACTAGATCGTACCAAACTCCTCATCTTGCGATCTAACCCTCAAGGTCTAGTTACTATTCTCTCCTAAAACTCAACAACTTACAAAAAGGTATCAAATTACAGTTATGTTACCGCCTTGTTACTCTATCTCATGTGACAAACACATAACAAAAACAACGACGACATCGAACCCCCCCTAGACCTCCTAGGTGTCTATTTATATCTATTATTGGCTCATCAATTGTTACATTCTCTTACCAAAACCCTAACCTAGTTAGGTCTTCTTGCATGTTGGCCTTGCACGCTTTTCTCCTCTGCATGCAAGTTTTCATCCGCTACTTTTCCTACCAGTTGTCTTTCTTTCCCTTCTTCTTGCATGCACATCTTGCATGCTCTTCTGCCAACTGTCTTTCCTCCACATTGTGCCTCTTCCCCAAAATGGGCCTGCACCCAATAAGCCCCCAACACTGAAATCATGACTCGTACCGAGTCACTGCTTGACTTATTCAATTGTCACTACTTTCTTCCTACTTTGGATACTGCCTGTTGTAGTGCGTCATGCATTTTCGTTATCCGCTGGCATGGCTGTTGAGCTTAACTGCTCTTGTCGACCATAACAGTGACCACTTGATCTATGATAAGATATTGTATTATCTCTCCTCCTTTGGATCCGATCTACTCAATTCTTTTCTTAGTTGCGTCACTCTCCATGACCGACTTCTATGCCTTTTCTTACAAGGGGATCCAACAATGTCTTTCTTGTTGTCTTATACACTTGCAACGCTTTCTCTTCCAACTCCAGGGCCTTCAACTCGGTGGTCATTTTGATATTCTCCACCAATGACAATGTTTTATGTTGCTACTTCACCTCTGTCATTTCTCCGTGGAGTTGATTTTCCTTCTCTTGGAGTTCTTGGAAGATCCCATCCTCTAGGAGGTGAGTCTAGAGTTGTGTGCTCTTCTCTAACAACTCAATGATTGTCTGAATACTTTGGTCGATGCCCTCCACAACTGTTGTTGCCTCTTGTTATCGTTGCACTCTAACTTCTAGAGGAGTAGTGGGTGTGACATGTTCCTCTAGCTCTTTTATTTTCTCCTTATACTCTTGGATAGTCTGCTCTATCCTACGTAGCTTCTCTTTTGATGACCCTGCCTCCTCATTTGTGTTTTCAGGAATTGCTTGAAAAAATGTGTGGATTTGATGCTCCATCTCTTCCACTTTTTGTTGCACTCTCTCTTTCTTCTACGCTTCCAAGTTAAGGGCTTCCTTCATCGAGATATTCTCTGTTTGCAGTACCTATAGGTTTATGACGTCTGCTCTTTCTCTGGACTGAATCTCTTGCACCATGCTCAGCTAAATTTTGTACAGCTCTTTTGTTGGAATCTTGGCCAATGCCACATCCAAAGTCTCGATGTATTTGAGGGGTTTCTACATTGTTTCTTCGTCAATGAATATCATCTCTGGCGTGATGATGAAATTGGCACTCGACTGTGCTGCAAACTGCACTATCTCAAGCACTGGCACTCCTTCCTTAGCCTGTGTTTGTTTCTTTCGGTGCCTGGGCTTCCCCGATTCTTAACTTCTCTAGCATAGCTTTTACCTCTTTCACTCGATCTACGATTGAAGCCTTGTGCTTCTATGCATTCTCCCACACCTCATCCAGTGTCTCATTGACTTTTGTTCACACTAACTCCACATCATCTGGGGTTAGTGAGATATGGTTGTGTGGCTTGTGGGCCTTTTCCTTCATTTGGCCACCACTGGTGTGTTCCCCTGGCCTTTGCCTTCTCCTAGGTGGTTGATGGCTCAAGACTAGTGGGCCTTTGGGTATCCTCTACAGTGGTTGTCCCTGTTTCTCTGGCTTTAGGAATCTCCTGGGTTCTTGTCCCTTGTTCTTCCTCCTCAGGGGTCTCATGTGTCCCTATGCCTATTTCATCCGCCTCAGGGATTTCATGTGTCCCTGCGTCTGTTTCTTCCATGCACACTTCTTTCATTGAGTGTAGTGGTGGTTGTTTTTCACGCGATGGATCCTGTGTGGTGCCCCTTGGTGGTCTATTATGTGTGCGCAATTTCTTCTTGTGATTCCCCCCACTTGGCCTTGGGCACACCTCTTTTTGGTTCCTACCCCGTTGGTGCCTATTTGGTGCATTGGGGATGGTATTCCCTACATATGAGTTTGTGATCTAGGTACTGCGGTTGGAATCTCCAGTACCTTCCATTCCTCGGGCCAGTCCTGGACCTCTCTTTGGATTTCCTCCTGTGTGACACAGTAGTTGATTTGTATCCATTCCTTGGCTTTATCTTCCTTTCTTACATCCACAAACTATGGTGCATTGTCGTGAAGTTGGCAACCTGTCCAAACTCTTAGACAGTCTCTAGTGTAATGTCTCAAGTGTCCACAATAAGGTCATGTATCTCTATGAAGTACCTCACAAGGATGTCTGTGTTTTTCTTATTTCTCTTGGGGTCTGCACTGCTGTGTAGTGAGACATATATTGCTGTGCCAAATTTCCCTGGTTTCTCCATATATTTGTTGTAGACCATTTCTTTCCATCAAATGAGGCCAATGAGGATGAGTAACCACGAGTAGTGGAACTCAGAGCCCTAATCCTATGTTTCCTTGCAATCCTCCAAGAATGAATTGAGTAGGTAAGGAGCCCAACTCATTGAGCTTCCCTTTGCACACTGTGCGATGGTAGTGACCACACCAACCGATACTTCCTCTCTGTGACACTTGCACATTAGTTTGTATCCAAGGAGTCTGGTAGCAAACCTTGTCACAGGATCATTGATGTCACTGATCTCGATGCCCCTGTTACCTCGCTTTGCATCGTACTTGGCCTTGGTATCATCTGATATGGCCTTGGCTCTAGTTTTTTCCTCCAAATACTACTCTAGATTTTCCCAATCTATGGGTATCCCCATGATTCCTACGATGAGGTCCACAGTGATAGGCACCGACCTATCCATCCATAAGATTATGCCATGTACTCGTGCAAGTAGTTTCTTGATGTAGGCGCTAATGTGATTTCCCCTCCCAAAGCGTGGGACATCCAGTAGATTCATGATGCCTGTGTTGTAAATCCCTAAGATCCACTGTGCCAGCTCTAGCAGTGGAATGCCTAATGAACCATCTCCCCTTCTTTCCAGATAGTTCTGGGATGCCAGGTCTAGAAATTTAGGGACATCCGCCACATCATGGTCAAAGTATTTGATGGTAATCACTCCGTTGACCATGTCATCATCTACACACACTCTATTGGGAATATTTGGAAAAACCAGGGTCCCTTCTACTTGTGGTCAGGCCCCTCCATGTGCACTTCTCTTTTCCTGGCCTTTTCATTTGGCTTGTGGGGATGAGTCCCCCACCTATGGTACACCCTCATGTACTGCTACCTATCCTTACTCTGGGCCATGGCTCTGTGGTGCTAAACCCATGGCTTGCTTGTCCTGTCGTGACCCTTGTCCCCTCGAAGTGTCAAACTCAGTTCTTTCAGGGTCCTCCTCCATCTACTCGGCCTCCTACACATGGTTTTGATCCTCCTCTATTGTTAGCGGGTTTGTTTCATACTCTAGTGTGTGGATTTCATACACATCCACCACTATAGGTGCCCCTTGATCCCATGCATCTATTGCATGAGCAGTACTACGTGTTTTCTTGTCGGCCTTGCCCGGATCTCCAATTCGGGGTGGTGACATTGTGACGGGGTCTAGGCTTTAAATATGTGAAATCGACGAATTCTCGGTCGAATTTTCGCTCTATCGCTCTTCCACTAGGATCTGCATTCTCTCCTTAGAAATTGACACAATGACTTGTTTCCCCCCCCTTTTCCGACTTTATAGCAGGACGATGGAGTGACAACTATTTTGCACTGACGGTTGTCCCTTTTTCACTTTTAGTGGCATCTCTTGCGCGTGGTACTGTTGTACGTGTTAATTGTTTTCCTTTGCATCTTTTTTTCAAAATTCTCCCTTTCCGTCGCACTATGGTCTTTACCTATATGTATGGACTATTACAGTTTCCACCATTGTGACCAATTGGCACCTAATTCCCCCAGCAGTCATTTTTCGAATTATCGTGTTGTCCGACCAATGGTCCTTTTTCCGGCATGCTGGGATTTTTGGACACGTAGAGTCCTTGGATTATATACCCTTTGTTGTTGGCACATTATTCTTATTCCGTTGCACTAACTTAATGACTTGTGCACCCAAACTCTTTTCCTTCTCGTCACACTGATTTGCTCACCTGCGCGCATGGATTTCCACACAATTTTTTTATTTTTATTTTACTGCATGGTAATTGTCAAGTTTTGGGTGGTCGAATGTCCTTGTACAACTTCAATCGACTCCCATTGATGATGCCCTTCAATTATTTCCCTTCCAAATCCTTCAATTGTACATCTCCTCCGTCTATGATAGTCTTGACCTCATATGGTCCCAACCAATGCATTTTGAACTTTCCTAGACGTTGAAAAAACTTGTTGTCATACAGTAGGAATTGGTCTCCTTAAAACATTTTCACTTGATATGTTGGTCATGCCAAGATTTGTCCCTTCATTTCTTCACTTCTTGGTGGAAGCCTACTAGAATCTTGTCTTCTTCCATGCTCATCAACTGAATTAACCTTTCTTGTACTATGCCTTGTTTTGTCATGTTTGTAATTGCTGCGACACACATACTTGGTACCAAGAATTCTAATGGCACCACTACTTCTTGTCCATACACTATTCTATATGGTGTATAATTAGCTTCTTATGGGTAGTTCACAATGAATAGTTGGCCACCATAATCTTGTGCACAGTACCTTCTGTGCGGTATATTTTCTCGCATAGTGTCCTTCCTCTATTCCTTCATGGGCTTCTTTCGATATCCTAGGCCTTTCTTGTTCTAGCGCGCATCTTATTAATACTATTTGCCCCCATTTTATATAGGTGTTCGGTGATCAACTGGTAGTTGGCTACTCAGACAACTGGATTCTTCCTCTGTGCAGTTTTAAATTCCTATGGCCCAGTCCCTGTACTTAAATACTTAATAATGTCAACAAAATAATCATCCGCGACTTGAACTAAAAATAACTGCACGTCAGGGAAGGTATCCTCTAAGTTTGTAGGCTCCTCTCCATTGGTGACCCTTGACAAGTGATCAGGTCCTGCGTTCAGCTTCCTAGTTTCACTATGACTTCAAAGTCAAATTCTTGAAATAGTAGTAACCATCGAAAAATTATCCCCTCCAACACTAGATTTTTGACTAGGTACTTAAGGGTTGAATGATCTATGAACATATTAAATTGTTTTCCAATTAGATAAAGCATGAACTTTTGAAGTGCATATACCATTTCCAGACCTCCTCGCTTTTTAGTGTTGTAGTTCTGCTCGGAGTTTGACAATTTTCTACTTGCAAATGCTATGGGGTGATCCAAATCCCCTACTCCTGGTTGTGCCAGAATATCTCCCAGGGATATGGGTGATGTATATACATGCACATGCAATGTATTATCCCGATATGGAAATACTAATATGGGTGTTGTGACCATCTTCTCCTTCAGGGTGTCCAATCCTTGCTGACAACTCTCATTCCACTGGAATATTGTATCCTTCTTAAGTAATTTCTCCATCGATGCAGTGATCTGCGCATACCCCTTGATAAGTTTTTTGTAATATCTTGTATGTCCTAATGTCGCCCTCAACTGGCGCATTAATTTTTGTGGTGGTAAGTTCACAATTACTGCAATCTTTGTAGGATCCACGATCAAACCTTGTCTGCATACTATGTGACTCAACAGAATTTTGAAGGGTGTTCCAAATATACATTTCTTAATGTTCAAAGATATTTGGCATTGCCTGCATCTTTCTAACATCAGCCTCAACACCTCTACATGATCCTTCAATAAGTTGTACACTGTCCAATCATCCAAATATACCTCCAGAAATTGATGGATGAATTCTTTGAATACAACAATGACTACCCTAGAGAAAATTGTTGGTGCATTTTTTAGTCCAAAAGGCATGACTGTGTACTGGTAGGATCCCCATTTTGTTGCAAAGTTATTCTGTGTCAATCTTTTGGTGCTATCTTGATTTGGTGGTAGTCTAAGAATCCATCTGTGAATGAGTATGCTTCATGGCCTCCCACATTTTCTAGGACTTCATTTGTAAAGGGTGTAGGGAAGGGGTCATGTGGGCAAGCATCATTGAGCTTTCTCAGATCTACACAGATTCTTATGCCTGCTTGATTTTTCTCTTGAACTACCATGGGGCTTATCCATTATGATTCTTCTACTGGTTCTATGATTCATGCTTCCAACATTTTGTCGATTTTTGCTCTTACCTTCTTCTTGTATATGGGGTTCAATCTGTAAGGCATGTTTCTGATAGGTCTTGCCTACGTTTTTAGAGGGATCTTCATCTCTCCCAGTTCTCCTGTGATACCCTTCATTTCTGTAAATTTTTTTGGGAATGGGTCATTGTACTCACGCAGTAGTTTTGTTATTCTGTCCACTATTTGCTCATCCTAGTAATCTCCAATGTTGGCCATCTTGGGATTCTCAATTGTCCCAATGTTGAATTTCTTCACCTTGATTGGTGCATAAATTACTTATGATTCTAGAGGTGGATCTTCCACTTCTCTTTCTCCTTCAACTTCTTCAATCTGAATATCACACAGATCATCTTCCTCTGGTATTTCTTCCTGCACATGGTAGCATCACAATAGTTCTTTCACCGTCTATCTATTCTGGTATTGTTCTTCTGTTATGAGTTCGACTTCTGGTTCCTTAATGAATACCACCCATCTTATTTTCTTAAGTGTTGCATCTATGTTGGGGTTCTCATGTTCAAATGAGAAAGTGACTTTGAAGTTTTGTTGTAGTATTGTCCAAGTCGTAGTTCCTCTGTGCAGTTCCTGGTCTGTATACCAGTTTGTTGGTATGTCCTCTAATGTGTATACAAAATGATAAGGCCATTCTTTTGGAGGTTTCATTTTCCACAGCACTCTTCACTTCTCCAAGTGTTCCATTGGTTCCCCCTGTCCATCATACTTTTTTTGTTGGTTGCTTCTCTGTACTGTGCCAAACCTTATGCGCAATAACCACTTACATTGGTACTAGTACTTGATTGTTTCTTTGTGTGCACCCCACCATTTTGTAGTTGTATCTTTAAGTGCAATGTCGAGAGCTAACAATATTTGACTTTCTGATACTTCATCTTCATATCTCGTTAGGAATTCTTCCAAGTCGTTGATTCCATGGAAACTTGGAGGTTCTCTGACTTCTGTCCCAACCCATCTTACTGCGTGGTCTATTCGGGTGCATCTTTTGGTTTAGACCTCATGTAGGTGCTACTGCAAATTCTCCAGACCCATGTCTAATTCAGAAGCACATGATGCAATACTTCTCCATCTAAGTACACCATTGATAGTTGGATTAATGTAATATTCGGTGCACGCAGTGGTATGGTAAAATTGGATAATTTCTTCCAGGTCTAAACATGTTAGTTCCACAAATATTTCGGCTTCTGATGGATCCAGAGGCATGATAAACCTATATTCGCCTGACTCAGATGTTATCTTCCTAGTTTTCAATTTGATTATCGCTTGATTGTCAAATGCCCAATCCTATCCCAGTAATATTGGATATGGTGTTGTGCCATCCACAATTTCGATCACTTCAAAGTCTGCCTTAGTGCACACTCCATCCAGATCTATTGTCACTCCTTTCAACCTCCCTATTGGTAAAACTCTGTGTTGGTTTTCTAACTTCAGTTGGACTTGTGAGTAGCCTAAGGTAGGTTCTCCCATGCATTGCCATGTTTTTTTGGGAAATACATTCACTTCAGATCCCATATCTAATATCACATCACCCATGTTAAAATATCTGATGTTGACATTCAATCTAAACTATCGGTTGGTTCTCCTTCTGGCATGGAGGTGTTTGACTATCCTCTATTCTAAATTACCCTTAAAGTTTGTGGTACATATATCTAACAAATTTTGTAATACTATAATAGATGATGGATCCTTAAATACTTGAATATATGATTGCAGGAAAGTTTTAATACAACTTACTTGGTTTCCCGGGTGGACTTCACTGGAATGGTCCAATGCTGATGACATTTCATATGTTGGGACGTCTTGGGTATGTTGCGCAGTAGATGTAGATGAAACCTTCTGGTTGATAAATTCTTGTCCGGCCTCCTTAAAGGTCTCCTTCTCCTTTTCTACATCAAATCTCTTGGGTGGCTCAATATTTTTCTTAATCCACTGGTGTTGTACTGGTTCCTATTTATCCGCATCATCTCCCATTTTAGCACCTCCACACGTCACTATTTTGATGTTCCTACCATCTTCTCTAGATTTGTAGAGATCCACTGTACATTATGACTGTTATGATGTTGTTTCTCCTGTATCTTCCCCAATGGTATTGTGCAATATTATGTATCGTGGCCTATTGCGTGACAATACATGCATGTCACAGGTGGTAGTGGACATTCTCTTGCATAGTTCCCTAGTTAATGGCAGTTATGGCACAATAATGGACCTCTTCCTCATCTAAAACCTCATCTTCCTCTATACCCAGCGTGATCTCCGCGTGGTGTATTGTATTGAGGTCTCTGATTATACTGCACAGGGTTATACTGGAGTTGTGTAGTGTTATACTGTAGTTGTGCATTGTTATATTGTTGTGGAATAGTATTATACTGTGGTGGTGCCGGATTAAATTGAGGTGTGGCTTGCCCTGTCATCATTTTGTCTTGTACCCTATATGTGTCTGATGGCCTTTCCCACATCAGATCCATGGTTATGCATTCTGTGTCATCATGGCCTACTAACTTGCAAAAAGTGCAGTATGCATTCTTTGGTACTGTCTGGTATTTCTGCATCATAGGACAATGAAATGGATCATGACCATACGTCTTGCAAATTTCACACTAGGGTCCTCCTGTCGAAAATGGATTTTCCATCCATGTTTCCATATACTGCAAAAATGTTGAGAATTAGTTCTTATGGTGCCCTTCTATTCTACATGTGGTAGACCAAACAACTTCACACTTGTCCTTTCCCTTATTCTAATTGAGTTGAAAGGTAAGATTATTCAGATCCTCCTTCAATTCCTCTATAGCTAGATTTGTCTTGTGGTACTGATTCTCCTCCATTTGTAGGGATGCCTGTAGAGCCTTTGCCTGGGATTGGATTTTTTTTGTTTGAGTGGGTGTTTCAGGTGTGGTAACAAATAATTTACAAGCATATGCCTATGCTTCATGTCAGTCATGGCATACCTCAATTTCTCTTTCAATCGTTTAAATCGTTGGTCAATTTCCCAGACAAATTTTCTTGTTTTTTGTCAAATTTATATCATCTCGTTCGTGTATTGATCCTCTGAGATCGGCTTTTGGAACTCATTAATCGATAATTTCTTAATGCTTGTCAGTTTCCTTGTCAGCCCAGGTGCACTATTTACGTCTAGACTCATGTACCATTCTATGCGCGGTCTCTTAGCATAATAGCTAGTTGCGCAATTTTAGTATCTTCATCGGTGATATTTTTTTCTTCCCAGATCTTTTCACAAATGAACAAGTGTTTCTCAAGGTCTTGTGCTACCTCTCCTCAAAATTCTGGTAACTGAATGGTGGGATTATGTCCTACCATCCTGAATGTTGAACTTCTACCTCTGCGTGGCATAGATACTTGACTAATGCTCCATGAACAGGATCCCCTAGTTGTTGTTCCTTGTGTAGATGTACTTCATGTTGTCTTCCTTCTCCCGAAATTTGGTTGCCTAAATGGTGGTGTTATTTTTGGTGTGTTATTCACACATGGGTTTATGGGTTCCACATTGACATTAATATGGATAGGATTGTTGCCTTATATTCCTACTCTTGGACCTCTCTTCTTCCTCTCGTATGTTGCACGTAGGATTTTCTCAATCTGCTCCAAAACTCAGAGATCCTCTACCTCTTCTTAATCACTTGCCAAGAATTCCCTCGTGGATATGGCTCTTTTCTTGGTGTTCACCTTGTTTTGGTAGGGTAATCCACTGCACGTATTTCCAGGTGTCACCATGATCTGCTTGATCTAGTTTTCGTCCATCATTATTGGGTCCAAGGCTTCCTCCTTTTTTCCTTTATCCACTTCTCCTTCCATTTCTCCTTTTTCTGTCAGTGCTTCCTCCCTTCCCCCATGCACGCAGGGAAGTTTAGCTATCAGACTCCATTTTAATTACACCTTTGTTATAGAGTAATATATTAATAGAAGTATACATCAATCTAATATACCTTCCTCAAGGCCCACGTAGAAAATATTACTCTACTGCGCTATACGACTTTGCGGTATATACTGCAAATTCTATTATAAATCCTGCTACAATACCATCGAGCGAAAAATCTACTGCGTGGGTGAATTAATTATTCACATGCTGTAACTACGCTATCTAAACTGAGGTCCACTCTAACTATTGGATCCGATTCATTGCATGGTTATCCTTCAACCTCAATATCCACTCCTACAATTAGTTTGGAAAATCACAGAAAAATACTTCATGCAGATCACTAAACACATACTCCTCCAGATATTTGCGTGATGTTACTCTAGGGTTTATGTTATCTTTCTGTGCAAACTCTAGCTCCTTTGTCTTTAGCCAACTTTTTATCTCTACTTTTGTGGGATTCCATGGTCTCAACATCCCCTTCTAGTGGCACATTCTCTCACCTTCTTGTCGTCTGATTCAATATTCTTTTGACCCACCTTCTGAAGACATTACATTCTTTTAACAGATCTTCAACAAATCACATCCACTCAGTCCTATGTTGTTCCAACTGGAAATGAAACCATTTTTTGGTTTCTTATCTGAGTTATTCCTTTAACTTTATTGACCTAGGTTTAGGTCTTCTAGGGATCCAACAAAGCCTCTAAAACTATCGGCCCTCCTGCTAAGACAAAAGGCAACATAGTACACAGAGTGCACTACATAGTCTCACCCGAGATAGTTCTATCGGTGATTGCAACACTTAGGTGCTTGTAGCCTAGGAATGAGTGGGGATCTTGGATAACATTATGTGAACTTCAATCCATTACTATATCATTCATCTATTTTAGTTATTTTTTCGTTCCTTATTCATGCATGTAAATCAATGGATCTAACTACTTCATCAAAACATTCATCTAATATATAACCATTAACAACAAAGACATAAATAATAATCATTCCATATAACACATGATTTACCGTGGTTCAACCCCTCCTGGGCTATGTCCACAAGTATTTGGCTCTTCATCTCTTTTATTATGGTTATGTCATATATGGCGCCGTGCTCACTGCAACTTCATTCATACATTCATAAAAAATACTCCTCGACCTTTACGAGGCTGACTAGATCACACCAGGCTCCTCAACCTATGATATAACCCTCAAGGTCTAGTTACTATTCTCTCCTACAGCTGAACAACATACAAAAAGGTATCATATTACAGTCATGTTACCACCTTGTTACTCTAGCTCATGCGAGTAACACATACCAAAAACAATGATGACACCAAACCCCCCTAGAACTCCTAGGTTTCTATTTATATCTATTCTTGGCTCATCAACCATTACATTCTCTTACCAAAACCCTAACCTAGTTAGGTCTTCTTGCATGATGGCCTTGCACGCTTTTCTCCTCTGCATGCACATTTTTGTCCACTACTTTTCCTGCCAGTTGCCTTTCTTTCCCTTATTCTTGCATGCACGCCTCGCATGATTTTCTACCAACTTTATTTCCTCCACGTTGGGCCTCTTCCCCAAAATGGGCATGCACCCAACAATCACTATCCTCTATGGTGCTATCAACTTGTTTATTTCCATTGGTATACAATTCTTCCATGTTAATTTTCTATTTTGTTCCCTACTTGTTATTTCATGTTTTATTTTTGTTTATTTCTTATACATTGATGTTTTGTGAATGTGGTTTCATTATAACAAATTTACTACAGTGTTATCTCTTCCTGGGAACACTCAAATTATATTTTTTTCTCATCCAAGTGGCAAAAGAAACAAAATCAATTGGTGAGTCCACCAATGTTCTAACTCAAAATTATTTCCCTTTAGGCATGTGGACCCTCTTCTCTCATCATTATTTCCTTTTAGGTTTCAAAACCATCCCAATCAAGGGTCTAAACCAAGCGTTAAGACCCCCATCACTATTGGACTTTTTTTACGTCCATAGTGCCACACTTCGTGCAGCTTTCAAAAGAACATGCACATTTATCTATAAATTACCATGGATATTCCACTTGATAGTTTGTCACAATGGATCTAATAAAATACTGGAATCTTTATTGTGAAGGTTAATTTCCTTTAGATATCAGATTCTTTAATTACTGTTTTTTTGCTTGAAATGTATGAAATGGATGAAATGTGAAAAATAGAGAACACAAAAAAATACTTACACACCATCCAAAAATAAACAAAATCTATAACCTGGGAAATCCATTACATGAGAAAACCCAACTATAAGTTGAGGTCACTCTACTCTCTTTTCTTCAAATGAAAGTACAAATAAATATGCACTCTCTGTGGAGTTAACTTTGACACTATGGCCTGTGTGAATTCTATAGAATGTCTCCTCCTCTATTATTCTCTCAAAATACCACTCCTAGGCGTTTGGATCAACTATGGAACAAATACAATGCTAATGAATGGAACCCCTTCTCCTCCTAGCAACTTGATATTTAACATCGCTCGATAGCGATCTAGGGTTAGGGTTTTGACTTCCTCAAATATTAATTATGATAATATTTTGGAACTTCTAGAATCTTCTTGAAATTCCATATGTGGCTAACCCCATATTAATAATTAATTTAATATGACATGGCATCCACTCGTATGATGGTGGTCAACATGATAGGTCAACTTGTAGGGAGCATAAATTTTACATACGAACTCTGATTGACACAATTTTTGCACTATTGGAAAGGTAGAAATGTGTATAATAGCTTCATGGGGTATTGGCTAAAGCAATAAATTTTTTGTCCCCCAAAAATTTTGTTTGGTTCCTCAAAATGGATCTAGAAGGTTTCAAACCCCAATTTTCAAAACTAGGACCTGCCATTAAAATAACTTTGCAAGCTTATTCCTCCAATTTTTTTCCACCCTGAAAGCACCGAGATAGACAAAAAATAATATAATTATCCAATATAGGTCATACCTCCCCATTTAGGGAGGAATTTGGTCCCAAAAGCTTTACTGAATGAGGTGAGGAAATATTTCCTCTACCTTCTCCATGGAGTACCACTTTGCTTTGCTTGGAAGTTGTCCTTTCAACCCAATCTACCAAAGGTCATGATACCCCTATATTTTAGTTTTGGATTCCTTATGAAAAACTATTTCCTCTACCAATTCTACCTAAACATTTGGTGCTAATTCCTTTATGGAAGGAAGGACCTTCTCTTCCTCCTAATCCAACATGGAATGCTCATAGAGTTTTAAATTCTCCACATTCAATACCGATTAAATGCAGATGTATGGGGGTATACCGAGTATGTAGTAATTATCTCTCACCTTCTCCAATATCTTGAAAGTTACATACTGCAAAGCCTTTCTCTTCTTACCAGGACCTTGTAGTCTTTCCTTATTTAGTTGTAACCAAACTCCATCTCTCAGTTTGAATGACTTCTCGGTTTTGTGTTGATCATGTCTAGCCTTATACTTTTCCAATGACTTCTTTGGTGTCTCTTGTACTTTCAAATGGATCAGCGTCATCTTCAAAACAGTTTTTTCTTATCTCAAAGAATCTCCTATGAGTCCCCCCCTCACTCCTCATTGTCCATATACAATATCCAAGGGTGAAGGTGGAAAATATACAAAGAAAGTTTCAAAATTTGACGTACTAGTAGAAGTGTAAACTGCTTTGTTATAAGGGTGCTATATATAGATTATATTTTTGTCCTAGGTTTTTAGATGATTCTGAATGTAACCCCTCAAAATATGCACCAAATTCATGTTGACTACTTCTACCTGACCATATATATATGAATGGAATGTTGTAAAAATTTCCAACGCAATGTCCATCTTCTCCCACAATATAGTCCAAAATGCACTAAAAAATCGGATATCCATGTCTAATATGATGTTCCTTGGTATCCTAAAGTGCACCCAGACCCGTTCAAAGAACATGAATGCTACTTATTTTCCTTTGTTGGTATTTTTACAAGGCATGAGCATGCACTGCTTGTTGAACATGTCAACTACCACAAATAGATAGTCATGTCCCTTCTTTGTTGGTAAACATTCCAAAACATCCATTGAAATGCTATCCCAAGGTTAAGATGGTACAGGTAAGGGATGTTATAATCCTTACTTCTTGTTATTGGGATTACTAGTGTTAGCACTCTGTAATTTCTTAGATTGAGGAAGAAGTTGATAGAGATAACCACAAATCACTTTGGAGTCTAGGATCTAGCCCTCCTAGACTCAGAGAGGGATCTCTCTGTAAGATTTAGATTT
>JASDQU010374596.1:0-10865 GCA_032191745.1 Picea mariana
TATTAATATGTTTTGAACATACCATATAGCTTTATTAAATATTCATTTCCATATTTGATCCAAATGACCACCACTTCAAGAGCACACAAACAAACCAAAAAAACTTGCATTGAATTTGGGAATTTAGGGGATTGTGTTCAATGAATGGTTGAAATTATTAACTATAATGTTAAAATAGTCATAATAATATATAAACCTTAGAGTTTACGTATTATAGACTTATGGTGATGGTAGAGAAATTTATTACCATGAATCACTTCAACTAATGTATTCCATTCATTAGACTAGGGTTTGAATGGCTTCACACTTCTAACCTTGTAATAACCAGGTTTTCTCTTTAACAGAAGGCACATACAACAATATAGATGTTTCTCTTGATCGGGTTGCATGGATCTAGAGGGGGGTGCAAACCCACTCATATCGGAATGTAGATGCAAATGAAAAAGAAGGGGCATGAGCCAGGCAACCTCCATCTGAGCCTCTACCTCATCTTCGAGAGCAATTCCTTTAAGACAAACAGAGTTCCGGAAAAGATATGGAGGTGGAAGAAAAAACATCTCATCCAAAGGCATCTCGCACTTGGGAGTCATGGAAATACATTCCCCGGGAAACTAAAGCACCGAGATATGTGGTCATATCTACTAGAGTCGGTGAACACACTCAGTTCAGGAGAGACCATGCCATGATTAGAAAAAATTTAGGGTTATGGCCCTTTGAAAGAGACCTCACACAATGGATCAAAACTTGGTGGAATCCAAAATGGGACTACGAACTCCAAATCAACTCGAAAGGCTTCTTCACGAGCATTTTCTACAATCTTGAAGACAAGGACCGGGTATTTTAAAATGGCCCATATTTATTCAATTAGACAGGACTATATCTTAGATTTTAGACAGATCGCTTCTACCCAGAAAAAGAGTATTTCCCCTTTGCACCGATCTAGATCCACCTTTACTCCCTCCCCTAGGAGTTATAGCTCGAAGAAATCCTAATGGGTATGGGTAATACACTAGGACGATATGTGAAATCCTCAGAAGAAACAAAGTAGAGGTGATATACATCATATGCCCAGATCTGCGTGTATATGAACATCTCTGAGGCCTTTCCAGACTCGATCACCATAGAATATCAGGATGAATACTAGATCCAAACTATAGATTACGAACACATAACCTTATGTTGTCGAAAATGTCATGAGCATGGACATCTCTTCTGAGATTTCCCCCTTAATGCCCCAACACGACCAGCAGTGGAGGAAAAATCAAAAGATGGCTTCACACAAGTAACAGGTTGTAGAAAACAACCTTAAAAGAAACCCAGCCAGGGGATATGTAAGCATATTCCCACCAACAACTCTTTTGACACTCTAAATCATCTACCGGATGTAGAGGTTGTGGAAAATCCTTATAAACCAGACAACCCACGCATTGATAAAGGAAAATCCAAACAATCCCTGGATCCTATCTTAGAACAAATCATCACGCCCAGTTCCCCAACTTAGTTGGATCCAGAAAAAGACTTGGATGAGGGGGGGGGACACTATAATGCATATGGATGAACGAGAACTTGCCGACATAGATATGGAAAAGTTGGAGGATGCTTTCAACAAGAAATAACTACAATCTATACCGGTAGAGAAACTTTGAAAAGTCCACAAAGTTTTCATAGACTCCACAGCAAGTGCCACTTCTAGGTTGGGTATAAGTTCAGATCCAGATCTAGACCCCAGATGAATGACTAGAGAGGGTAAGTGATGGGGGCACAAATCGACGTAGCAATTGATTAAAGAGGTAGGTCACTTTATGATAAACTTGGGAGAGATCTAGTGTCTCATCGAGGGATTCTTCTCTCCCCCACCTAACTCCTCATGATGAAGATCATCTCATTGAATGTAGAGGTCTAAATTGAATATCCAAACAGAAGATTATGCATAATAGCATAATGTAGAGGATCTGTATATTATTTTTCTACAGGAAACAAAATGTGCAAGCAAAGCAACAGAAGAAGTCTTTAGGAGATGTTGGAGGCACTGCAATTTCATCTACAATGACTCAAAAGGTGCAGCAGGGGGACTGGAAATCCTCTAGAACCATACCTCGGTAATTGTTGATCAACCCTTCTCTACAACTAGTACAATATCAACGCACTATCAGGATAGTGGTTCCAGCAAGGAGGGTGTGCTTACAAATTCTTATGGTCCAAAAAATAATCAGGAAAAAGATCTATTCTTGAATAGTCTCTTCTATCTGGGTATATTGATAGGAAAAAAGTGTTGGATTCTCGGAGGAGACTTTAATATCATCCTCTCTCTCGAAGAAAAAAGAGGGGCCTCGAGGCGGCTGGAAGAGGATAGTGGTAAGTTCCGGTATGTCATTGATCATCTTAAGCTAATTAACTTAGAATCCTGTAATGTCTCTTTTACTTGGTCCAATAAGTGATCTGGATACCAACAGATTTCCTACAGACTTGATCGTTTTCTCATATCAAAAACCCTAATGCTAGAGGGACCCTCGATTGAAGCAAACATCCTCCCAAAATCGGGTTCGGATCATTAGCCAGTATAGTTGTGGATTGATACAATAGCTACGCCCAAATTTAAACCATTCTGATTTGAAACATTTTGGCTAACTCATCCTGATTTCCCAGAGCTCTCCTAAACCTGGTGGGAAAATGCAGAAATCTCACATGGTTCAAGAATGTACAGATTCCAACAAAGACTAAAAAACTTCAAGCAACAGCTTCGAGATTGGAATAATAATGTTTTTGGAAATATCTTTCAAGTGCAGAGGACTTTGGAGCAACTCCTAGAAGAAATCCAAAAGGAATCCATTTTGCATGGTCACTCAGATGCTCTAAGAAGGGAGGAGGATATGCCTAAACAACTACTCGAGGAATGACACAAGCAGGAGGAAATCCTTTGGAAATAGAAATCCAAAGTGCAATGTCTCAAGGAAGGGGAAAGGAATAAAAAATTCTTACTCGCTCCATGGTACATAGACGATACATTAATCATATCATGAAGCTTGAAGATGCACAAGGCAACTCAATTCTGTACCATGAGGGATTAGAAGCTGAGTTGATTAACTATTATAAAGATCTTCTATCTGAACCACCCATTGATCGAACCCCAACCATTAATAGAGTACCCAACACATTCCAACCCTTATTACTCCTGAGAAAAATCAAGCCCTAATGAGGCCAATTATGCTAGAATAGGTGGATCAGGTTGTCAAGGAAATTTCCCTTGTAAAGGCATCAGGGCCATATGGCTTCACAACAAACTTCTTCCACTTTTGTTGGCCGATGATCAAAGAAGAGTTATAGAAACTAGTGGAGGAATCCAGAACTTTGGGGCAAGTGCTTTCGGCCCTCAATGCTACTTTTCTCACTCTAACTCCAAAGGAAGAACGAGTCACCAACCCGAAGCAATTTTGTCCCATTGCACTTTGCAATGTAATCTATAAGATCGTCACCAAAGTCATTCTCTCCGACTTAAACCCATCCTCCCTTTCATTATCTCCAAGGAGAAGTTAGGTTATGTTGAAGGGTGCTAAATCATGGATAGTGTTATCTCGGTCCTTGAAGTGATCCACTCACTCAAGTCTAATCATACCCCAGGTATGCTTATCAAGCTCGATCTTTCCAAGGCTTTTGATCACCTCAGTTGGAAATACATGTACTATTTTCTTTCATCTTTTGGTTTTAACAGAAATTGGATCCTTTGGATAATGAAAAAAACTTCCTTTGCTTTCTTCTCCATCCTGGTTAATGGAGTACCCTCCCAACCTTTTTATCCCTCCTGAGGCATTCGTAAAGGGGACCCTCTATCGCCCTTTCTTTTTGTTATCATGGAAGAAGGCTTGGGATGCTATAACATATCTTCCATAGCAGAAGGTTTCCTTCAAAGTCTTCTTTTACATGGCCTGTAGCTTGATGCTTCCCATAGCCAATTTGTGGATGATACCATGTTGATGAACACTCCTACCGAACATGAAGCCATCAAGCTCAATTATATCCTTTCAAACTTCAACGAAGCCTCTAACACAACTTTTAACTTGGAAAAATCCCAACTTTTATTTTTCAACACTCCCCCGACAATCCAACGTCACATCTCTCGCCTTCTGGGCATACCTAAGAGCTCCCTTCCGTCCAGATACCTGGGCATTCCCTTATCTAGTTTGGCTACATAGAACATCTCTTGGGATGCTCTTCTCCTCTCCCTTTCCAGTCTCTTGAACACCTGGACTTTCATATCACTCAATCTTGCTGCCAGATTGGTTCTCATCAAATCAGTCCTATAAGCTATCCCTGACTATCTCTTCTCAGCTCTGGAAGCCCCACAAACTGCTATTTAAACCATTCTAAATATACAGAGGAAATTCCTCTGACATGGTCATGATCCAAGAAAAAAATGGGCTCATTTCAATTGGGATAAAATCTGCAAGCCAAAGTCCATTGGAGGACTTGACCTCAGGGACCCTAGACAGCTGAATAGCATAATGGGAGAAAATTTTTGGTGGCGATGGCTCAAGTATCCAACTGAAATATGGGCTAAGGTTTGGAAGAAAAAATATGCCCTACATACCACTGAGGCACAACTTATTTGATTCAATGATCAGATCCAAGGCTCTAATATCTGGAATGCATCTTGGTGAAATTGACTTCTCATTTAGAAACATGCATTCTGGGAAATATGGAATGGTCAAAATTCTCTATTTTGGATGGACTCATGGAAACAACTACCTCTAATGCACTCCTTGGATAGCATGCGTCTCATCTAAAACCATGTGCAAGAGTGGGAGCCCCTCAAGGTTGTGGACCTCTGATTAAACGTTTCACATCATCCCCCTTGGCGGAGCTGGAAAACTCTTCCTCACGACCTCAATACTCCTACAGAATGTGACTTACAACCGTGGCGTACAATCTTTGCCCAAAGGAAAATTCATATCAGGGATGGACTAGATATTCTACGCTAGGGGAATTTCCCCTTAGGTACTTTCACAATCAAAGAGGCCTATTTCCTTCAGGATTTCCACGTCCAACCAAAATAGCACATCTAGCACATTTTCTGGAGATCTAAATTATGGTTGAAAGTCTCTACTTTCCTTTGGATCATGGTACAAAATTGAATCCTTACCTGGGACAACCTTAGAAAGTGAGGCTTCATTGGGCCCTATATTTGTCATCTATGTCAGCAACATGAAGAGTCAATGGAGCACCTATTCAATCAATTCTCCAGCTGTGGGGAGATCTGGGATCAAGCCTCTTAGATTATGAGGAAAACCAACAGAGCAAGGGACAACATTATAAACACCATCAAGAACTGGGGAACATAGGCTTACAAAAACCCCATTTTAAATAGGATTTGGTAGCTTATACCAGGATTCATTGTTTGGAAGATCTGGAAGGAATGAAACAAGTGTATCTTCCACTCCCAAAATTCTACCCCTTCAGCATCTGGTCAAATATTTTCGGAAATATATAGGAAACCATCCGGTCCCAAATTTGGACCCAAGAAGACCTCTCTTGTGACCCCCAAGAAATTCTCATCCTCTCTTCTTGGAAGCTAAACTTACACAACACTCCACTTAGTACTACCCCCCACCCCAACTCCCTTCCCCCTAGCCCCTCCTCTTGGCACTACCCCCCCTGGTTTCTTCAAAATGAACTTTGATGGTGCTTCAAAGGGAAATCTCAGCCTTGCAGGATTTGGAGTAGTCCTTCATAAAAACACAGGACAAATCAAGTACATCTTAGTTGGACATTTGGGACATGACTCCAACAACTCAGCAGAGATATAGGGTCTCATATGAGGGATCCAATTAGCCTCCATTCTAAATCTAAATCATTTAATTATTGAAGGGGACTCCAGAGTGATTATATCGCTTGCCACCAAAATCATAAATGGGACTGATCCTGAGAAAGTCTCCTTGAGTTGGTTCCTTTTTGGTCCTCTTGACACCTTGCGTGCTCTTCTTCATCCTTCTCTCACCCTTTTCGCCTCTCATGTGCGACGAGAAGCAAACAAGGTAGTTGATAAACTAGCTAAAGAAGGAGTCTCTTCTCAAGAAGAGGACATCTTGATTTAGGCTTATCATCACCTCGCACCACAGTTGTTTCTTCAATGCAAGAAGATTGCACTCAGAGATTGCCCTCCCCCAGATGGGGTGACATCTGGAACACATGTACTGGGAGTAGTTAACACTCCCTACCACCATCCTTCCCCCCCGTCTCTTCAGTATGTGCAACATTCAATTGGGAAGGATGGTAGTGTGTCTACGTAAGGTGGAATTTTTAATGGAGCACCCACAGTGAATGTCGAGGTCTCATAGAGAAGGTATGTGGAGGATAAGAGTCATCAATTCGGTCTTTATGAATCTTTTCCCTGTCATTTTAGCTGCTTTTATGGAGGTAAGGCATGGCTATTTCCATTTTGCTCTGGTTTGGTTGCTAGTTTTCCTCTCCCCTCCTACTTTTTTCCCTTTCTTGTGTTCTCCTCCCCTTCAGGTTTTCATTTTCATCCTTGCCTTTCTAATGTCGTGTCAAAGAGGAAAATTAAAATGTGGGCCGACCTATTACAGTTTTGTGGCTCGACATCGTCGACCTGGTCCCTCCTCAGCTCTAATTATGCCTCTCATCCCTTCCACAAGCCCTATTGGTCCTTCCCTGGAGATTTCCCCCTTGTCCGATCAAAACTAGGTGGATGAGGACAATGTTATGGCTTATGTCAAGGAAGAGATTCCTCTGGTTCCTCCTCAAGTACCTCTGGATTATCTCATGTTCTCTACCTCAGACCTTGAAGATCCCCCTCATAATTTTGGATGTCTGCCTCAACAAGTCGACCCTGTGTTAGATGTGGTAGGTTGTCCGGTTGAGGAAGAGACCCCTCTAGCTTGGAACAAGGAAAGGATTACGGGGACAACACAACTTGTCAATGCGCCTCAACTTGTTGTAGCCTATGCGCCAAACACACCAAGCACTTGCAGTTTCTCAGAAGAATATCTACAACTTATCTTCAACATGAGACGGGACATGGTCGATCAACTTCATCACTAGGATATCCTCAACTGTCACCTGGATTCTTTGTTTCATTCTCTTTCAGGCGAGCCTTTCAAGTGTAGATGCATGACCTGCTGCCAACCATATGTATTTTCTCCTACATTGCCACACTTTCCTAGTGGCAATGGAAACCCAGGTTCGCCTACTATTTAGTTTTATTTTATGTTGTTATGTATCAAGGTTCAGAGCGACCATAGTTACAGTTATGTTTAGGACTAGTTTTGTTTTTCAGTTTTTCTCAAACGTTAACAAAAACATGAATGCTTGTTATCACATGCCACATGTTCTGGTTTCCATATGTATGGCAGAACAGGTGGCACGTTTAGCCATGTGTATTGATATGAAGACTATTTAAGGAAATAAAATTTTTATTACAAAAAAAAAATGTAGTCTATTAATTATGTAAAGCATAATTGTTGTGATCATATCATATACACTCAATCAATGCCTATAGTGCAACCATGTTAATACTTAAAATAGAGCTTGATATCTATTCAGTGTAGTTGAATATATGATTTGAAATTGAGATACCCAATGTGAATCTTGTTGATAAGTTATTGTCTATTTTTGTGTATCATTGCCAAATATAAAAAATAATATTGTTGTTGATGTGTAATGATATATCAATGCAAAATATCCAGTGATTTCTATCTCACATAAATAGTTTTCTACATTAACCATATGTTTTTTAATATATTTGGGATACTCATCATTTTGAAGGCTTCACAAGGAAATAGATGAAATGGCCTTACAACGGGGAAACTCATACCAAGGCACATGAGGTGCAAGTCAAAATTGGGAACATGGACTATATAAAGTTACAACCAAACAACTAAGGTAAGTTTCATTATGAGATTTTAGAGATGTTGGATGAGTTACTCCCATATATGTTATCTACCGAAGCTTTATCAACGAAAAGTATATTCTAGACTACTTTGAGGGAAATGCATTCCTAGCTAAAGATGTTGGATGAGTTACTCCCATATATGTTATCTACCAAAGCTTTATCAACCAAAAGTATATTCTAGACTACTTTGAGGCAAATGTATTCCTAGCTATTGTAGAGAAATGCAATTCTGCATTCTTGAAAGAATTTAAAACCAATACAAAATGTATTAAACGTAATGATAAAGACATCGTTGATGCTTCTTCTATCATGTTGTGGATAGTTGGTGTGACTGTGTCTTACAAGATTCTTCATCTTTTAGTTTGAGTTATTATGACTATTTACAAGTGCACTCATTTTGAATGTAATAATTTTTATTTTATGTTAATTAGATTTTATCACTACTAAGATTACATCTTAGTAGTTTGATTTTATTATGGCTTTAAGTCATTATTGTTCCCCATTTCCAAACCTGCCTGTGAGAGACTATGTTGCCATACAATGCATGTTTTTTCTCATCTTCATACAATTTCAATGTGTCTTTTTACATAATTATTTGTTTATATGACTTTGATGTATATTTTTATTTCATTGAATTGATTTTTTAAGTATAAAGTTATATATTTAAAATTTTCAAAATATATATTTTATTAACTTAGATTCTAGTATCATAAGTTAAAATTAATTGAGTACATATTTACAATGATGAAATTTATATCATTGTAGTTGTATATAATTAAAGTTAGAATTAATTGAGTACATATTTATAATGATGAAAATTTATATCATTGTAGTTGTATATAATTATAGTGTTGTTTTATAATTAATTTCTCTTGCTTTTCCATTCTGATAAGAAAAAAGTAGTATGTGTTAGTGAGTTTGTAGAATTTGATTTTATTAATAGGGAGAAAATGTATTAAAATAAAAAATGAATATTTAGAAGACAAATTTAAAATCTAAATCAAGTGGGCATATTTATTGTATACAATTTTTTTTTCCATCTAAACTTGAAACTTCTCTCTAGACAAGTGGAAAAAGATAGCATTTGTAAGCTTTGAGGATACATTTAAGTTTGACAAGGCACCAAGAAATTATATGCATATGTACTAAATTGGCAATTATTAAGCACATGAAATGAAATAGTCATAACACTTGCCTAGCTTGTAAAAGTGAAGTATTAATGTGAAAATAAATCCCAAACAAAATTGTTAAAAGATATGGAATCAGTTGTTAAAGATAAGATAGACAATATTTAAAAATGTAGAAGACTCAAAATATTTCCAAAAAAGAGACTTTTGTTTGTTGGTTCCTTCAACATATTTTCCTTAAGCACCAACTGGAAACATGAATAAAACCAAACTAAATAAACTTAATCGTTGATGTCAACATAAGGATAAGACATTCATAGTCCAATTGGGAAATGAATGAATTGAATCCTTCTTCAAGAGTGGCAAGCTTCAAACAAATTAATATAGGAGAACAAATTGTAGTCTTTCACTCACATTCATTGGTGTTGTCATAAAAAAATTAACATGTTATCGAACTTCATTTAGCATGAAAAGCTCTTCAATTAAAAAACGTTTCTTAAACATTTTATCAAAAGTAGCAATTAATTTATCCAATCTCTCTTAGCATTGAAGCAACAAACCAAATTCTCATCTTAGCATTTTCCTTCTCAAATGATATAGTTAATACCAATGAGATGGGATGCATAAACCAAACCTTTTCAATTATAGGAAAATGTATAAAAATAATAATATTGGTTTTAGGAACCAAAAATGACATGCATTGAACAATCAATGGAGATTTATCAAACTTAAATTCCTATAAATTCATAGTATTTAAAAGTGGCTTCTACATTATCAATCCTTCTCTCCAAAAAATAATTCTAAATTTTTTATTTTTAAACTTTGGATTCAACCATATGCACAAGAGATTATGTGAACCAAATTAAATCTAAAGTAAACAATTTAGAGAATTTTACAAGTTGTTGATTAAGATGAAGGTGGCCTTAATCTTACTTTCTCCTCTTCTTTTTGGTGTTCTTCACCGTAATAAGCTTAGTGTTATTTTTCACATTAAGATCAACATGAAGTGAATCAGCCTCAATAATATCAAACTTTGGGTATGGTAAGTTGTTAGATAATTGTTTTTTATACGTCGTAAAATTATGTACAAAATCATTAATTAATTCAACAAAAAATAGTTTATAAAATATTTTGAATTTGATTTCAATTAAGACAATTTCTAATAATAAAAATACTACAAAGAAAAATAAATAAACTTTTATTTCTTAAAAATAAGATAATAAATTAAACAAAATCAAATCATAGAAAAAAACTCTAAATACTAGAAGTGTTTATGGAATTCCCAAATTTAAAATGACAAAGATGATTTATTAAAAAACATATTTATTAAAACAATACCAACTTGAAAATGAAAATGAAACTACAAACATTTAAGATATTTCAATCTATGATAAGTTTTTGGGTGTCTAAAATTAATGATATTATAATTTTAAGGTGGAAATTCAAATTTAAAGTAAATTTTAATGTAATGATTTATTAAAATAATATTATATTATTAATTTTTAAATATTAAATGATATAAAAAAAATAGAGATTTATCTTTATTGAATTTTAATTATTTAAAAAAATAATGAAAAAATTTATAACTATCCAAGTGTTTTTTTGATTAATTTAATTTAAACAAAATAACAATAATTTTGATCTTTGTAAAAGTGATCGATGAGTCTTTTCATTAAGTATAAATAAAAAACCGCTAACATCATTATAATATGGAGAAAGGTTAAAAAAAAAATGAAAAGATATGAAAATAAATAAATAAATAAAATTTGATTATTATATTTTAAATCAAGATTATTTTTTAATATAATATTTTAAAAATATAAAGTTTTTTT
>JASDQU010374596.1:11445-31026 GCA_032191745.1 Picea mariana
TCTCATCTCCTCCGACAACAAGGACGAGACCACTTCTTCAAACTTCAAAGAAGTTGTATTACTACCTATGGCCACAACCAGACTATCCCACGAGTCTGGTAAAGAACACAACAAACTGATACATTTATCTTCATCTAAAATTTTAATATCAACAGATACTAACTAACTTACCACAGTATTGAAGGCGTTCAAATGCTCTACCACTGAGTCTCCATCTCTCATCCTCAAGTTATACAGCTTCTTTCTCAGGAATAGTTTATTTACCAGGGACTTAGACTAATACAACTTCCCCAACTTTTCCCATAAATCTTTGGCTGTAGATTCCTCTGACACATTCAGTAATACTGAATCGAAGAGACACAGTCGAATTGTGCTCTTTGCCTTCCGATCCATCTTTTTCCAGTCATCTGCAGAAGTTCCTGTAGGTGTCGTACCTGGATCTACCGCGATCCACTGATCTCTATCCACCAAAAGATATTCCATCTTGAGCTTCCACAGCTCAAAGATTTTCCCATTAAACTTCTCGATCTCCATCTTCGAATTGCTTGCCATTTCTTTTCACCTGAAAAACAATACCGCAGATCTCCCACTNCAAACCCTTGACGACAAAGGCGTCCCCCTGAAGCCAATAAAGCTCTGATACCAAATGTAAATTCTAACCTTGTACAATATCTACTGCAAACCGATATTTAGAAAAGAACAGAAAAGATACAATGGCAAATACAAACATTACACAGAGATTTTTCACCTAGAAACCCAAACTGGGAAAACCAACATATATTATATTCATACATTGTGTTACATTGTTTACAATACAATATACATATAGGAGCCAACATCATCCAAAAACCTGACCCAATGACCTGGATTAGTCCAAAACCCTAATTCCTTAATCGAAAATAGAAAACCATCGGCAAAAAACCATGTGCCGAAAAAACCACCTAATATCATGTGGTCCCGGAAATATGTCGTCCCAGAAATCTGTCGGCTCGACGCAGGCGCTCAGACACTACTACTCGTGTAAAGAATATAACACATACCCAACAATCTCATCCTCTCTTCCTGGAAGCTAAACTTACACAACACTCCACTCAGTACTACCCAACTCCCTTCCCCCTAGCCCCTCCTCTTGGCACTGCCCCCCTTGGTTTCTTCAAAATGAACTTTGATGGTGCTTCAAAGGGAAATCTCGGCCCTATGGGATTTGGAGTAGTCCTTTAGAAAAACACAGGACAAATCAAGTACATCTTAGTTGGACATCTGGGACATGACTCCAACAACTCAGCAGAGATCTAGGGTCTCATATGAAGGATCCAATTAGCCTCCATTCTAAATATAAATCATTTAATTATTGAAGGGGACTCCAGAGTGATTATCTCACTTGCCACCAAAATCATAAATGGAATTGATCCTGAGAAAGTCTCCTCGAGTTGGTTCCTTTTTGGTCCTCTTGACACCTTGCACGCTCTTCTTTGTCCTTCTCTCACCCTTTTCGCCTCTCATGTGCGACGAGAAGAAAAAAAGGTAGTCGATAAACTAGCTAAAGAGGGAGTCTCTTCTCAAGAAGAGGGCATCTTGATTTAGGCTTATCATCACCTCGCACCACAATTGTTTCTTCAATGCAAGGAGACTGCACTTAGAGATTGCCCTCCCCTGGATGGGGTGACATCAGGAACACATGCACTGGGAGTAGTTAACACCCCCTACCACCATCCTTCATCCCCGTCTCTTCAATATGTGCAACATTCAATTGGGAAGGATGGTAGTGTGCCTGCGTAAGGTGGAAGTTTTAATGGAGCACCCACAACGAATGTCAAGGTCTCATAGAGAAGGTACGTGGAGGATAAGAGTCATCAATTCAGTCTTTATGGATCTTTTCCCTGTCATTTTAGCTGCTTTTATGGAGGTTGCTAGTTTTCCTCTCCCCTCCTGCTTTTTTCCCTTTCTTGTGTTCTCCTCCCCTTCAGGTTTTCATTTTCATCCTTGCCTTTCCAATGTCGCGTCAAAGAGGAAAATTGAAATGTGGGCCGGCTTATTACAGTTTTGTGGCTCGACATCATCGACCTGGTCCCTCCTTAGCTCTAATTATGCCTCCCATCCCTTCCACAAGCCATATTGGTCCTTCCTTGGAGATTTCCCCCTTGTCCGATCAAAACTGGGTGGACGAGGACAATGTTATGGCTTATGTCAAGGAAGAGATTCCTCTGGTTCCTCCTCAAGTACCTCTGGATTCTCTCATGTTCTCTACCTCAAACCTTCAGGATCCCTCTCATAATTTTGGATGAATGCCTCAACAAGTCAACCCTATGTTAGATGTGGTAGGTTGTCCGGTTGAGGAAGAGACCCCTCCAGCTTGGAACAAGGAAAGGATTATGGCGACAACACAACTTGTCAATGCACCTCAACTTGTTGTAGGCTATGCGCTAGACACACCGAGCACTTGCAGTTTATCAGAAGAACATCTACAACTTATCTTCGACATGAGACAAGACATGGTCGATCAACTTCACCGCTAGGATATCCTCAACCGTCACCTAGATTCTCTGTTTGATTCTCTTTCAAGCAAGCCTTTCAAGTGTAGATGCATGACCTGCTGCCAACCATATGTATTCGCTCCTACATGGCCACACTTTCCTAGTGGCAATGGAAACCCAGGTTCGCCTACTATTTAGTTTTATTTTATGTTGCTATGTATCAAGGTTCAGAGCAGCCATAGTTACAGTAATTTTAGGACTAGTTTTGTTTTTCAGTTTTTCTCAAATGTTAACAAAAACATGAATGCTTGTTATCACAGGCCACATGTTCTAATTTCCATATGTATGGCAGAACAGGTGGCACGTTTAGCCATGTGTACTGATATGAAGACTATTTAAGGAAATACAATTTTTATTACAAAAAAAAAAATGTTGTCTATTAATTATGTAAAGCATAATTGTTGTGATCATATCATATACACTCAATCGATGCCTACAGTGCAACCATGTTACTACGTAAAATAGAGCTTGATATCTATTCAGTGTAGTTGAATATATGATTTGAAATTGAGATACCCAATGTGAATCTTGTTGATAAGTTATTGTCTATCTTTGTGTATCATTGCCAAATATCAAAAATAATATCGTTGTTGATGTGTAATGATATATCAATGCAAAATATCCAGTGATTTCTATCTCACATAAATAGTTTTCTACATTAACCATATGTTTTTTAATATATTTGGGATACTCATCATTTTAAAGGCTTCACAAGGAAATAGATGAAATGGCCTTACAACAAGGAAACTCATACCAAGGCACATGGGGTGCAAGTCAAAATAGGGAACATGGACTATATAAAGTTACAACCAAACAACTAAGGTAAGTTTCATTATGAGATTTTAGAGATGTTGGATGAGTTACTCCCATATATGTTATCTACCGAAGCTTTATCAACGAAAAGTATATTCTAGACTACTTTGAGGAAAATGCATTCCTAGATAGAGACGTTGGATGAGTTACTCCCATATATGTTATCTACCAAAGCTTTATCAACCAAAAGTATATTCTAGACTACTTTGAGGCAAATGTATTCCTAGCTATTGTAGAGAAATGCAATTCTACATTCTTGAAAGAATTTAAAACCAATACAAAATGTATTAAACATAATGATAAGGACATCGTTGATGCTTCTTCTATCATGTTGTGGATAGTTGGTGTGACTGTGTCTTACAAAATTCTTCATCTTTTAATTTGAGTTATTATGACTATTTACAAGTGCACTCATTTTGAATGTAATAATTTTTATTTCATGTTAATTAGATTTTATCACTACTAAGATTACATCTTAGTAGTTTGATTTTATTATGGCTTTAAGTCATTATTGTTCCCCATTTCCAAACCTAAACCTGCCTGTGAGGGACTAAGTTGCCATACAATGCATGTTTTTTCTCATCTTCATACAATTTCAATGTGTCTTTTTACATAATTATTTGTTTATATGACTTTGATGTATATTTCTATTTCATTGAATTGATTTTTTAAGTATAAAGTTGTATAATTAAAATTTGCAAAATATATATTTTATTAACTTAGATTATAGTATCATAAGTTAGAATTAATTGAGTACATATTTACAATGATGGAAATTTATATCATTGTAGTTGTATATAATTAAAGTAAGAATTAATTGAGTACATATTTACAATGATGGAAATTTATATCATTGTAGTTGTATATAATTACAGTGTTGTTTTATAATTAATTTCTCTTGCTTTTCCATTTTGATAAGAAAAAAGCAGTATGTGTTAGTGAATTTGTAGAATTTGATTTTATTAATAGGGAGAAAATGTATTAAGATAAAAAAAAAAAAAATGAATATTTAGAAGACAAATTTAAAATCTAAATCAAGTGGGCATATTTATTGTATACAATTTTTTTTCCATCTAAACTTGAAACTTCTTTCTAGGCAAGTGGAAAAAGATAGCATTTGTAAGCTTTGAGGATACATTGAAGTTTGACAAAGCACCAAGAAATTATATGCATATATACTAAATTGGCAATTATTAAGCACATGAAATGAAATAGCCATAATACTTGCCTAGCTTGTAAAAGTGAAGTATTAATATGAAAATAAATCCCAAACAAAATTGTTAAAAAATATGGAATCAATTGTTAAAGATAAGATAGACAATATTTAAAAATGTAGAAGACTCAAAATATTTCCAAAAATAAGACTTTTGTTTGTTGGTTCCCTTCAACATATTTTCCTTAAGCAYCAACTGGAAACATAAATGAAACCAAACTAAATAAACTTAACCTTTGATGTCAACATAAGGATAAGACATTCATAATCCAATTGGRAAATGAATGAATTGAATCCTTTTTCAAGAGTGGAAAGCTTCAAACAAATTAATATAGGAAAACAAATTGTAGTCTTTCACTCACATTCATTGGTGTTGTCATCAAAAAATTAACATGTTATCGAATTTCATTTACCGTGAAAGGCTCTTCAATTAAAAAATGTTTCTTAAACATTTTATCAAAAGTAGCAATTAATTTATCCAATCTCTCTTCTCAAATGATATCGTAGCAATCCTCTAGAACCCTACCTCGGTAATTGTTGATCAACCCTTAAATCGTAGTATTTTCCTTCTCAAATGATATCGTTGATACCAGTGAGATGGAATGCATAAACCAAACCTTTTCAATTATAGGGAAATGTATAAAAATAGTAATAGTGGTTTTAGGAACCATAGATGACATGCATTAAAAAAAATCAATGAAGATTTATCAAACTTAAATTCCTATAAATTCATAGTATTTAAAAGTGGCTTCTATATTATCAATCCTTCTCTCCAAAAAAATAATTCTAAATTTCTTATTTTTGAATTTTGGATTTAACAAGGATTTAACAATATGCACAAGAGATTATGTGAACCAAATTGAATCTAAAGTGAACAATTTAGAGAATTTTACAAGTTGTTCATTAAGATGAAAGTGGCTTTCATCTTACTTTCTTCTTTTCTTTTTGGTGTTTTTCATCGTAATAAATTTAGTGTTTTTTTTTCATATTAAAATTAACATGAAGTGAATCAACCTCAATAATATCAAACTTCAGCTATTGTAAGTTGTTAGGTAATTGTTCTTTATTATAAATCATTATATACAAAATCATTAATTAATTCAACAAAAAATAATTTGTAAAATATTTTGAATTTAATTCTAATTAAGATAATTTTTAATAATAAAAATACTAAAAAGAAAAATAAATAAACTTTTATTTCTTAAAAATAAGAGAACAAATTAAACAAAATCATATCATGGAAGAAAACTCTGAATACTATAAGTGTTTATGAAATTTTCAAAGTCAAAATGACAAAGATAATTTAGTGAAAAACATATTTATTAAAACAATACCAACTTGAAAATAAAAATGAAATTATAAACATTTAAGATATTTCCATCTATGATAAGTTTTTGGGTGTTTAAAATTAACGATATTATAATTTTAAGGTGGAAATTCAAATTATAAAAATAAAAGAATAAATTAAACAAAATCAAATCATGGAAGAAAACTCTAAATACTAGAAATGTTATGGAATTCTCAAAGTCAAAATGATAAAGATGATTTAGTAAAAAACATATTTATTAAAACAATACCAACTTGAAAATGAAACTGAAACTAAAAAACATTTAAGATATTTCAATCTATGATAAGTTTTTGGGTGTCTCAGATTAATGATATTATAATTTTAAGGTGGAAATTTAGACTAGGATAAAAGTTTAAATTAAATTTTAGTGTAATGATTTATTAAAATAATATTATATTATTAATTTTTAAATATTAAATGATATGTAGAATTAGAGATTTATCTTTATTGAATTTTAATTATTTAAAAAAAATTAATGATAAAATTTATAATTATCCAAAATGAGTGTTTTTTTTATTAATTTAGTTTAAACAAAATAACAATAATTTTGATCTTTGTAAAAAGTGATGGATGAGTCTTTTCATAAGTATAAATAAAAATCCACTAACATCATTATAATATGGAGAAAGCTTTAAAAAATATATTATTATATTTTAAAAATATTATTATATTTTAAATCAAGATTATTTTTTAATAAAATAATTTAAAAAATATAAAGTGTTTTTAAAGAATATATATATTCTTTAAAAATACTTTATAAATGAAGATTTTATCTCCGAAGATCAAATTGAATTAAGGAAGGAAGTTCAAAAGGTAAAAAAAGCTAAGAAAAAAGGAAAATGGGCAATAATTAGAAATCAAAAAGCGATTATTAGGGATAGAGACCAGCAGGATAATAATAAATAGGAATTTGGGACACTTGGGATCCTTTTTTGGAATTGTCATGGTTTTCCATGGCGCAAAGGCCCTATGATAAGTTGGATCCCGGGTGGTATTGATATTATCTGTCTAGCTGAAACTTGGGAGCATGAGGAGTCTAAGGTCCCTAACATGGAAGGATTTGTCTTGTGGTCGGCATGGAACAAAAAATCTCACTGTAGAGGGATAGGAGGCATAGCTTGTTATATTAGAAAAAACATTTCTCCTGACATTCAACTTCATAAGATTGACCCTCTTAATCAATACATTTGGATAGAAATTTCAGACACCAATGCTAAAAAGATGTATATAGCAATTTGATATTTTGCACCTATTAATTCTACTTTTTATAAGAAAAATAATCTAGATAAAAATTGTCCCTATAATAATTTAGAACAAGATATTTATAATTTGAAAAATGAAGGTAATATCCTCCTACTAGGAGACTTTAATGTTAGGACTGCAACTAAACAAGCTACTATTTTAAGTAATGACTCCAACCATAATCCTTTATGGCTAGATGAGGACCTTGTTTTATCTAATAGCTACAAAAGAAGCTCTGAAGACCTAATTGAGAATTTGTTTGGTACTAAGTTGATCAAGCTCTACAGCGCTCAAGACCTAATAATTTGCAATGGAGTAATGAAGTGGACAAACTCCAACCAAATGACCTGTATTCATGGGCTAGGTAGTAGTGTTGTAGATTATGTGATATCTGATATCCCTGTTTCCAACCAAATAACAACTTTTGACCTTTTAAATGACCATGAGCCTGACTCTGATCAGAAACCTTTAACCCTAACTCTAAAATTTTTCATGGATAGGAGTACCATTGAAGAGAATTTTGATAATCAAAGGAATTTGCACTTTGACAAAAGTAAAGTTGACATTTTCTTAAATGATTTAAATAGTAAATTAAAACTCCTAACTTATAAGGACAACATTGAAGAACTCTATCATAATTTTACAACCATCCTTTCCACTTCCATTAACAAGTTCTCTTTTGAGGTGTCCCATAAAAAGAATAATAGAACAACCAACCCTTGGTATGATAAAGAATGTAAAATTGCTAGGAAAGCCATTAAGGATGCTTCTAATGAGCCCTTAAAACTCGATAAGATCAATACATACAAAGCCCTAATTAAAAGGAAAAAATGATACTATATCAATAAAAGGCAAGAACAACTTTCACAACTATACAAGTTGGATCCTAAGAAGTTCTAGAGCCAAATTCTAAAACGCAATACTAAAGAAAATAATAGGATTCCCTTAACGGACTAGAATTCCTACCTTAAAAGTCTTTACGAGTTCCCTAATGCCATGGACACCATTCCTATTGTCCCTACAAAGGAAGAATTTTTTTCTTTAGATGACATAGAGTTTGGGGTTAAGCGGCTCGTAAATGGGAAAGCTAAGGACATTGAAGGCTACCAAGCTGAAATTTTTAAAATCGGAGGGCCAATCATTATCTCTCACATACACAAACTCTTCAATTTGGCAATCAAACAGGGCTTCCCTAAACCCTGGACACAAAGCTTCATTGTTCCTATTTTTAAAAATGGGGATAAAAACGTTCCCTCTAATTATAGGACCATTACGATTAGCCTGATTTTAGCCAAGCTTTATGGAATTATTTTGGAAAAGAAGATTAGCATTTGGCTAGAAAGTCATGGTAAAAGAGCTAAAAGCCAAGCCGGGTTTAGGAGATATCATTCAACTGTGGACCATCTTGTTACCTTTAGGATCATTGCAGAAGAGTTCCGCAATACTAAAACCAATCTTTTTTGTTGTTTTGTTGACTTTAGAAAAGCTTTTGACATGGTTCCTAGGAAAAACCTTTCGAATAGGTTGGAAGAGATAAAAGTGCTTCTCGAGTTGAGGGTTGTTGCAATAAGGATGCATGAGAACGTTATTGCAAACTTTAAAAACACTGAGGGCTGGTCAAAAGAGATTAACTGCAATATCGGAGTCAAACAAGGTTGTCCCTTGTCCCCTACCCTTTTTGGCATATACATTGATAAATTAGAACAATGCTTGGAAAAAACAAGTTGTGTCGGACCTACTCTCACTAGTATAGTCATCAATCTTCTTATTTTTGCCGATGATATCGTTCTTATGGCAAGGAGTCCCCATGATCTTGAAAACCAACTAAGAATCCTCAAGGATTTTTGCTCCAATATGGGTATGACTATTAATACTGATAAGACTAAGGTCATGATTATTAAATCCAATAAGATCCCTTATGATACCTTGGTATATGACAACAACAACTTGGAGGAAGTGACTTCATACAAATATCTTGGAATTGATATTCACCACAAGCTTAATTGGAATTATAGCATTGAGAAAATGATTATTGGAGGATGGAAAGTTTATTATGGGCTTGAAAACAATTGTAAATCAGCTGAACTTTGGAGTTGGGATAAGAAGAAACTCCTCTTTGAGACTCTTGTTACACCTGTTATTCTTTATGGATGTAAAGTCTGGGGTTGTAGTATCTCTTGTGAATCCTGGAGAAAGATAGAGCAAATACAAAAGAATTTTATAACCTATAATCTCAAAATTAAAGGAAATACACCATATCCCATCCTCCTCATAGAAACAAGTCTCTCCCCCATTGAGAGCATGGCTATGACTAGATACCTAATGTATAAGAACAAGTTAAACAACATGGAAGACAAGAGGCTACCTAAAATTGCTTCCAAATCAAGTCATAACCACCATCGACTCAAGCGAGGATGGCATAAAGACGCCTGGTCTTGGTTAAATTATTGGGGAATCATGGAAGAAACCATTTTGCAGAATAAAGATACTATTAAAAAAAATGTCAAATCAAAATTTAAGGAAAAAATGTGGTGTGATAAAGAGTTAGAGGAAAAAAGAAAATTAAGGTATTATAAAGATGTAATCAACCATAATCTAGAAGATCAAAACTATCTATCTGTTTTGCCAAGTGTAAAGAAAAAAATAAGCATTGCTAAGATAAGAACAAATTCTCACGAGCTCCATAGTGAAACTGGTCAATTCCTAAAATGTCATGGGATGAAAGAGTGTGTCACATTTGTGACACTAAAAAGGTTGAAGATGAAAAGCACTTTCTCTTAGATTGCCGAGCCTATACCCATATTAGACCTCATTTTCAAAATATTGATCACACTACCAACCTTCCTAAAACCTATTAACTCAACAAAAGTATGGTGATCTTGGAAAGCTTCTCTTCATGTTTTTCGAGCACAGAAACAAAATTCTAAAAAATCACAAGTAATCACTTACCCTCTTAAGGTCCGATAGACCAATTAGGTCTTAGTAAACGTTAATCATCATCATCATCATCATCATATCTATCTATATATATATATATATTAAAAATAATAAAAATAATTATTTATTTTATCCCAAAAAACAGATTTAAATTCATCTTTTCTTTCAAAATAAATAAAATTAAAAAACAAAACACTAACTAAAATATTTATTAAATAAAAAACTATTTATTATTTATCAAACTAATTTATATCATCTCTATCTTGAATTTATTATATCTCAAAAAATTTAAAAAATTAATTAAAGATTCCAATATTTATTATTTTTTGAATAATATTAGAAAGTAAACCATTTTATAAATCTCACATTAAAATAATTATTTATGTAATAGTTACCCATCAGCTCTTTGCTAACAAGTGTAACTCTCAATACTGGAGATTTCAAAAATAACTCTCTTTGCTAACCAACCAGTGTAACTCTCAACTCTCAGTACTGGAGATTTCAAAATAATAACTCAAAATGAAAAATGGACATCCACTGTTGTAACTATATGTCTTTTCAAGGACACATCCACAGTCAGATTTTTTTTTTATGGTCAAAGGACATCCACAGTCAGATTTTTTTTTTATGGTCAAAGGACATCCACAGTCAGATTTTTTTTTTTAAAATCCTTAGGTTAAACATATCTATAAAACATCAAGCTGCCATCCACTGTTGTTGTACATATATGTCTCCTTTCTTAAAATCCCGTGTTAGACACATCTATAAAATATCAGGCTGCCACATGTATTACAAAGGGAGAATTTTCATTTCTCCTACGCCATCAGAGTGCATGAAGGTTTCAATACATCTCCACTTGGAAGGATTAACCAAACATCCATTTCTACCTTTACCATCATAATATTACATTATAGCCATCCTGCTATTSAAACAAATGAAAAGAAATTGTCTCTCAGAACCAACGAACCTAATGGAGGAAGAAGCTTTTTCATGAACATACAGATAGATAGCCTTGTGAATTCAATCCTTCCAGCTTTCACTTTCCATTATCTTATACAATGGAGAGTTTAATTTCCATTCAGGCGATTGAATTTGTTTGTATTTCTGCCACCACATAACGAAGCTGCTTTCTTCCAGGAAAACATCTGAAGAAATGCTGCGGTCCTGGATCATCTTGGTCACATAGTTTTCAAACTTTTCAAGCTTTTGGTGTAGGCCTTCGTTGAGATCTTTCAAAGCCTCTTCTACATATGCCCAAAAGCATGAATCCTGACAGAGGGATGCTAGTTTTGTGCGACCTCTCTGACCTTCTGAACTGCGAGTTTTTTCATTCTCTTCAAACCATTCCTGAAGAATTTTATGACGAGTGGGTCTTTCATCGGAAAGATAGTTTCCATTGCCCTGAGAGGTGCGATAATCAAATGCAATATCCAGAGGCTCTACAAGTCTGCTATATGTATTGCCAGCATATATCCACTTCTTTCGGGATTGGAAATCACTAGGCAACTCGTGTTGCTGCCACATTTCAATGATTTCATTCCAAAACCCAGCGAGCTTTTCCCTTCGCAACTTAGCATTGATATCCCTCTTGTCATTTTCTTTAAAGGAATCATAATATCCTTTGTCTGCCTTCTCACAGACCTCTTTATACCACTCCAACTCTGCCATGCTACTTTGTGCTTTCCTTAATTTAATAGCCAGCTGGGAAGCATTTGTGTTATCCCTGTTTTCAATTTCTCCAGCTATTTCTAAGGCAATATGTGCAGCATCATTCTGCACAAAGTTGACATTGCCCATTAAAGAACACACTTCAAACTACAAGAATAAAAAAAATTCAGAGGCGCCCATGAAGACACTGATATGGTAATTTCTAATATTAAAATTTACACCATAATAAGCTAGCAAGCATACTATAAATTCAAAACAAGCCGAGAGGATGGATGATGATGGTTCAAAGAACATAAATAACTAGCGTACTCTCTCAACTGGCAAAGGAGAATGCCAAAGTAATTTTTAATATTAAAACTTACACCATAATAAGCTAGCAAACATATTATAACTTCAAAACAATTCTAGAGGATGGATGATGGCTCAAAGAACATAAATAACTAGCATAATCTTTAAACAGGCAAATGAGAATGCTAAAGTGCTTTACAAATTATTGTTTTTAATAAAAATTTGAAAGATATTGCAATTTGATATAAGATTTAATGAAGCAAATAAATATCCAATCTTTATTTAATTTCATGGAGACAAATACCCAATTTTCATTTAATTTAATGAGAGAAAAATTGATCTATGAAAAAAAGGTACAAAATCATAGTTATGAGATTGAAAAGGAAATGAAAAAATTGATGATAGAATCTATTGAATAGCACATAAGGTCCCAATTCCAGAGGGAATAGCCAATGGAACTAATCATTCATTTGCTACCATGAAACCCTCCACACAAGAATAGATGTGAAAAAAACACATAAGGAGTAAGAAGCAACACAAAATAAGGCATTGGGCTCACAACATGCTCTAGTCGTAACCCTTGATGGATTACTCAAACTATAATTTATGCATGTGTCTCAATTTGTATTCCATGGTTCTTACCACTTTGATAGTGTTGATATTTTAGGTTGTAAAGGAGTATTTTTTAGTAGATGTAATGAGGAGATGCATTTCCAATAAGCTTTGGATTTTTCCTTCAACTCTCTATATATAGTTGAGGTATTTCTTTTTTCAGTGATCCAACTATAATCATTTATGAATAATAACTCTTACTATATATCTACTATAGTTTATATTAATTGTTGTTAAGATAGATTTTTTTAAATATTACCACGAAGACACATTTCACCAGCAAAATAGATGTATTTAGATATTAGCACACATACAAAGACACATTCCACCTCCACACAAAGACATGTATTCTCTCACCTAGGTTATATAGCTCCTCTCTCTTATCTTAGTGCAATAAGTATAAGTATATATATATCTTAGAGGTTCCACCAGTTGATGTTCAAGGTCTCTGTATCAAGAAGCAGAGTGAAAATATGACAAATGGGGATTCCTTGGCCGATGGTAGATGTAACGGGGCAGCCGAGGTTAACGCTGAATGCAATAACGGTTCAAAAGTGGCAAGCAAACCCTGATTTGGAGATGGCTGTCTGATTCGGCTCCACCATCTAACGAAGACTTTGCACGAATAAGTCAAATCAAAGCCTGCACGAAGCGTCATCGATGAATAAATCAAATCAAATCAGAGGAGACGAAAAGGGGTGGAGAAAACCGGTGTCACGGAGTCGAAAAAGGGGTGGAGAAAAACGGTGGAGTGTAAGTGTAAAATGTTTGATCGGTGGGCGTAAAGATACAAAGTGGTTTGGTGAATAGGTTTTGGGTTGTTGACAGGTTTTGAGCGGTTGACAGGTTTCAAGCAATAATTCTTCCTATATGCCGTTGCCCATGGATCCCTATAGAAGCTCCAGCTTTATCAGTTTTGCGGCCATCGCGCCAGTGATGTGATCAGATTTAGAGCTGAGACAGTGGAAGAATAACGGATCTAGCGAACTCTAGCCTTATTTCGCCATTGGAGTGAGATTTTTTGTTTTAAAAATCCGTACAAAATTGAGATTTTCGAACTGAGATCGTTTCTGGTTATTTCAGACCGCCAAAGAATTTATTTAAGTACATATAAGAAATTATTATAATTTAAATCCTTGTATTATAACTATCGTTCTCATAAGCAGTCCGCTTCGTTCAGATCAGATTCCCGCCCGCCCTCCGCTTCACAAACCAACAACATCCACAACACCGTGGAGCGCCCGACAATGCCCATCATACCCATACGTTTTCACTCCTTCATCCTCCTCCGCCTCGGCCAAGCCCCTTCCTTTCAGCCCCTCGTCCATTGCAACACCCTCCAAGCGACCGAGGGCCAATCCCTGCCTCCCATGGCTCTGCAAGTTCCTCGAAGTCAGCTCCCTCTACCACCTCAACTCATACACTCTGGAGAACGCCGAAAGGTATCGGTCACTGATAATACTTCCTGCACAGTAAAAACTCTTGATAACACTCCCTGCACAGTAAAAATTCTCATCCTAGTAAAATTTCTAGTTCAGTAAAAATTTCTAGTTAAATTTGAGTGCGTTCTGAATAATGACATGTGAATATTAAACGTCCAGTGGCATCAGACTATTTTTGAGATATAAAAAATGAATGAGTGCCACCAAAATGAAAAGTGTGCAGAGTGTTTTTTAATGATATAAACTTGGCCAATTATGTATTTTTACAGTAAATTTATAATGTGATTGGGTAAATGTAAACGCATTGATTTTGGAGAACGACTAAGAATATGTCAACATCTTCAATGCTTAGCCATCAGATTAGAATTTAAGATTAAAAGATCATTAATGGTGCCCATTGTCAATAGGTGTACACCTTTCGATGTAATACTTTCATATTTATATTATAATTATCACTCTCATAAACAATTTAATACACTATGTTTAGTTAAATTTTTTATCTATTTTTAAAATTTTTGAAAATAAAATAAAATTAATACAACTCTGAACGGTTAGGGAATTAACCAAATATCCTTCAACAACAATGGATCAAGCTATTAGTGAATCCTATGTATTAATTATGCACAGTTTGTGCATCTTCACTCAGATTCCAATTTTTTTAAGGCCTCCAAGGTTAATGGTTCTGGAAGTTAAATATATGTTTTTAATACCTCCAAGATTAATCAATCATTATGGACGTTCAATATATGCGAATATATTTTCAATACCTCAGAGATTAATCGTTTGGACATTAAATATATGAGAATATATTTTTAATACCTCCAACATTAGATTATGAGATTATTTTAAATCCATTCATGTAAGAGTATAGGGATTTTCAAGATTATGAGATTGTTTAATGTAACTGTAGCATGGATATATTTTTAAACTTATATGGTAGGTACTAAATTTATTCATGTAAGAATATATGTTATTATTATTATTTTACAAATTTTGAGATATGATAGAAAAAAAGATAATTGTCTAAAAACATTATTTTTTAATATACTAGCTTAGATCTATCTTAACTTGGGATTTATCATGGGCTGAGATGGATCAAATCTCTAGAGGTGAAAACCTTTCCTCAAGTTTTTCACACTAAAATGAAGTTTGCAGCTTGACAGATTTGATCCTTCTAGTAGCATGATAAATATTGGGTTAAAATGGTTCTACACTCGTAGTACCTTATATTGTAGAGATGTCGAATGTGAAAGTGTTAGAAAGATTCCATAATTTTCTCAAAAAAATGAGTTCATTTTTATTGCAATATCTAATGTAAAAGTGTTAGAATGATTCTATATTTTTTCTAAAAGTTGAGTTCTCTTTCAGGTTAAATTACCCTCTAAATTAATACTAAGTTTCAATATAGGACACTTTTGAAATGTGTTTTAATTGAATTCACATGCTAATTCAAAAACTTGGGAAACCCTAAAAACCCAACAAAATTGAAGAATTCTAAACCTTAATTCAAAAAGCACCTTGATTAATGAATCATTTTTCTCCATTCAATATGAAGTCGGTATATAATAGTTACTATTCTTATAGGAGTATAATTTTAAATGATGGCTAAAACTGCTACAATACTACATATCATCCTTGGGTGTGGGTGCACTTCTAAACACCACACACATCCAAAAATATTGATATTGATAATAGTGAAAAACTAAAAAATAAATTAGGATGCATAAGTCTTATAATTTTAAAATGTACTTATTCTAAGTATAATAATATACAAATTGCAACTCACTTAAAAATTAAACACACATGCATATATATTTTAAACTTTTAGAAAGTGGATTTTTTTTTTCATTTAATCAATAGTATAAAGCTTAGATGGAAGAAAATTATATTAAAAACATTAATTTTTATTATACAAATTTGTATTAACGACCCTAATAGACAATAAAGGGATCTAATATAAGATACGAAAGAAAAATAACTAACTATTCATTAACAAATACCTACTTTATACATTTACTATTCACACTTTTTATATACAAAATATACAAATAAACAGGTACAAGGTTTGTGGGAAACCTTGTAAAACAAAAGTTGATACAAATGGAACTAAATTTCAAGCAAAATTAAAATAAATTGGAAACTAACCTAGAACATACTAGAAATCTAATTTTAAAATACTAACTAAAAGAAAAAAAAATGAATGTAAATAATAATGTTTTAACTTAAATGAACAAATCATTTAAGATTAAATGTTAATATACATATATATATAAAAAAAAAGAAACTCACTAACCTATTACTGGCCAATATTTAAAGATAACTTTGTATTGTGCCTTCTTGTATAAATCTGCTCCAACAACATGTATGTTAAGAGAAATCTATGGCAGAAGGTTGTGAAATACCAAGATTATGAAAGTGCCCGAAGAAAGTCACTTCAACTGTCAATTAAAATCTTGTTTATGATGCAGAAAGAATAATTGTTTAATATGATCCTTTGTGAAGATATAATAAACCATTTGACAATAAGAAAAGAATTTCAATTGAACAATTAATTCATTTCAAGTTCAAAGTATACGAATAAAATCATTATAATTTAAGACTTGCGTCAAAATGATACAATCACAAGGACCTTAATAATTGGTACAATGAACTATTAGAAATTGAACATATTTAACATAAACATAAATGATAGCAATTAACAATGCATTGTCAAAAATCGACTAAAACTAAATTTTAATCAATCCACGATTAATCACAAGAAGAATATGAACTATAGTGACATATATTATGATGAAAGCAAAACAATTAGACTCACAGGGAAAAATCCTTCAAAATAAGCATTGATCCATTGTCCTAGAATTTCACCATGTCTTGACTTCAAAACAAAACGAGTATTTAAAGAAAATGGTGATTGACTCTCACATCCACATGATAGAGGCAAATCTTTTAAAAATAGAGAGGTTGGAATATGAAATCCTAATCTAAGTTTATAATAACAATGTTTGTAACAACTTGTACAAAGTTCGTTATGGCAACCAAAAATATATCACCCACTATTTTGAAATAGGTTTTATTACTAATTCAAAAAAAAACACTCCACGATCTTCATTAGCCAGGAAATGTAGATGGCATTCTTTTGTGTATTTAGAGACCTGAAATAAAAATAAAATTTAATTGGAAATCATATCAAACTTAATTAAGACTAGCTACATAATCTATGATTCTGTGGTTGGTCTAAAAACAATCATAATAAAAAACCAACTAGTGCTAAAAAAAAACAAATTCAACATAAATGAAGCCATAAATATCATTACCCAAATTAAGCATTTGAAACTGAAGATGTGTGCATTTATGATCCAATAGTAATATTGACATTCGTTGATTTCTTAATGACAATATCTCTAGAATTTCTGGGCTTTTTACTTGCCTGAGACATGCTTTGTTGTGTTTCATTCTTCAATTTCCAGTTATCCCTTTCAAGTTCCCTATTTTGTCTCATTACCTAGTTGAGGTGCATTTGTAAATATGGGACATCCGCGTAATACCTTTGAGCCCATGGTAGGCAGTAATGGAAGCACCCAAGTTCCAAACATGGGATCGCCTGTTGTCGATCTTTTTCCGAGAGTTTTTCTTGAACAAGTTTTTCTTTTAAATCAACCTGAATGCCTGGGAACCCTTCACAATTTTGAAGGAAAGGAGGTAGATTTGAAACAAATTCATATTAAATGTGACTACCTTCTTCACAATATTCACTTTTGTTTTCAAAAGAATATTTATCTTTTAATGTTATCATTTGAATTGGGCTCTCCCTTTGTTTTTGTTTATTTCTAATCATTCTGGACAAAATGAGACCCACCCTTTTATTCTTAAAATTGATCTCACAAATATCCTGGAATTGTCTGGTTCGTTTACTCTGTTCCTTGGGTTTCTCATCAACCTTTGGACACATGGGTTGTGTCTGTTGATCAACATAACCCAACGACTAGTTCTTCAATCGACTGAGGACTGCTTCTAGAGACTGCTTGGGAACAAACCCTTTTCTTTTTTGTGTCACCCGTGCTATAGGAATTCCATCTTGTTGGCCATTGAGAGACATAATGGGGTCTTCATGGATTCGGATCTCAATATGAACCTCCTGAGGCAGAGTCTTAGGAGAATTGGATTCCTCAGCGGCCCGAGTTAAATCGATGATAGGGTCATTATGCTGGGGTAAGAATTGTTTTCTTAGCAGAAAGTTTTCCTAGTTGTCCTCTATTTTAGTAGGATTATATTCAGCTAAGGTATGAATGAGACCATGATGAAATAGGCTGGTCTCAGGGTTTTGGCTCGACCGTTGGTAAAATTTAGACATTTTTTTAATACTCCTATGTAGATAAAAGGGTAGGTTTAAATGAAACCCCTGAAAGGTCATGAACAATCGAATGTGGAAATAAAAAACAAGGTCGTGGCATCCTTCATATGTAAAAATTTATTTAATTATTAATAGGAGACCGTGCCATATGCTATGAAAGAGTTCTATTGGCATACACTTAATGTGGTATCATGAACATTTTGATGCCAATAGAGACTGCCATGGGATATTTATCACTTTCATGTTTTTGAACCACTTATCCTCTAACTGAGGAAGACCTATGGTCCGAGCAATAAATTCCTCATCAACCTACAACCGAACATCCCCAACCTCAGTACCATACAAAATTTTGGCAAATGCTCTAGCCACTTCGATGTTAAATCCCTTGAATGATTGTATAAACCCTAACCAACCAACCTTGGAGAGATTATTAGTCACGTCATCATAAGTTAGTAACATTTGCAGCCCATTTGGCTCTATTATCACTACAGGGGCCATAAGTTTTTTGGAAGGGTTAACAACTAAGGCGGACCAGAAAACAAACATGTAGTTTTTGTAAAGGTAAGAACATTGTAGACGCAACAAACCAAACCCATAAGTAACGAAGGAAGTCAGACTGACATACCTGATGACAAATGAAAACCAAAGGAGTTGAGGATGTCTTAAAGCCATTCAACACTTGAAATCTTGATTACCTCCCATAAAGCAAAGGAAAGGAGGGTTCAAAATAGAGAGACTCTTGTAATCCTTATGGCCTTCCATGAACCCTTGATCTGAATTCGTGGATAATGACATCGTAAAAGTAATTATTTCGCAAAAAATGAAAAGGTTGCCTGAGGTATAGGAGTATCATTGAAGAGCATGGCACAATACAAGATTGGTATGATCAAATGATATGTTGAGTTTAGAGAGGGATAGGTTTAAAAAAAAAAAAAACTTTAAAATTAGTGTGTCTTAATTTTCAACAAGGTTTAGTCTAACCTAGACCCTCATTATATATTAAGAGGTTTATTTTAATCAATATCACACATTTGTTTTTAAATTGAAGTTTGGATCTAGGGAAATGAATTATACTTAAGTTTTTGAACCTTCAAACAAAACATAATCCTGATACCTTCTTCCTATACATAATA
>JASDQU010374596.1:39841-49941 GCA_032191745.1 Picea mariana
GGGGTGGAAGTTTGACGATGACCTCGATCTTTGTAGGATCGACTTTATCCCTTCAAATGAAACATGATGTCCTAGAACCACTCCTTCAGTTAACAACATTTTGCATTTTTCATGACTTAGAGATCGGTTCATTTTCTGACATCTGATAAGGAATTTTTCTAAGTTGTCTAAGGGTTCTTGGTAAGTGTTACCATAGACTATGAAGTCATCCATGTAGACCTCCACACAATCATGAATAAGATCGACAAATATCCCTAGTACTTCTCATTGAAATGTGGCAGAAGCATTACACAATCCAAATGGTAAGACCCTATAGGCATAGGTTCCCCAAAGAAAAGTAAAGGTAGTCTTGTCCTGGTCCTCGGGTGATATAAGACTCTGATTGTACCCACTCTACCCATATAGAAAGGAAAAATACTTCTTTCCAGACAAGGTATCTAGAACTTGGTCAATGAAAGGGAGAGGAAAGTAATATTTCAGAGTGGCTTTGTTGAGTTCCCGGAAATCAACACAAATTCTCCATTTCCAGGTCACTTTCTTTGGAACCACTACAAGTGGGGATACCCACTTACTATCAGAGATGGGATAAATGAATCCGACATTTAACAACTTTTGAATCTCCTCCTTGACTATGTCTTTGAGTGTTGGGTTCATCCTTCTATGAGGTTGCCTAATAGGTGTTATTTATCCCTGGGTATATATGTGATGGATGCATGTTTCAGGGTGTATACCCTTCATGTCAGTGTATTCCCACGCAAATTATCCTGATTGTTCTTTAAGGATATCTACTAATTGTTTCTGTTGGTCTTTATCTAGCTCAGAGTTTATATGTAAAAATTTCCTTGGACTAATCTCGTAGGGCATAGTATAAGACATGGTAGACTCATTTATCTCGAAGATAAAATATGTCAAAGACAAAATCGATGGCTCTAATTTTTCTTGAAATTCTTCCCCAAACATGTACTCAAATTGGGGAAAAGACTGTAGAAAATCCACACATGTGATAGTAGAAATAAACTAGTTTAGCACATTTTCTGATGTGTGCTCCTGAAGTGCCCATACATTGTCACTTGGCAATACGGTTTCTTCCCAGTCCTTATTCTCGTATGGACATTCAAGCCACCATATATTCTCCATAATAGGTTGGGCTAGAGGGTAAATGGTGAGCTTCTGGATAGAGAGACCATTTGAGATGGTCATTTTCCCTTCCCTACAACCAATAAATGCATTGGTTGTGGCTAGCCAAGGTCTTCCCAAAATGACGGGATGGCCTTTGGCAAGATTATTTGAGTGAATGACAAGAAAATCTACTTGGTACTCCCATGAGGCTAAAGTAACCATGATATCATCTAAAATTCCTTCAGGTATAACCCTAGTCTTATCTTATAATTCCAAAATGGTTGGGGTAGGCCGAAGAAGAGGTTGTAACTGTAATTGTTCCAAGGTAGTAGCAGTCATAACATTGATTGCTACCCCTAGGTCTATGAGGTGTTTCCAATGGAGACCTCATTAATGGTTATGGTCACTATGGGGTTCCCTAGATTCCCATATTTTGTTAGTTTTGGCTGCTCTGATATGTACTCAGAAAGTCTTCCTACCAAATGTAATGTAGGAGGGTCCTTTTGCTTCCTCCCTGGCTTCTTAATACAAAATTCTTTGACTACCTTAATGTATATTGGAATGTCTTTAATGGATTGAAGCAAGGGAATCTTGACACAAATATTCTTCAATTCATTCAAGATGTCAAATTCCGTTCGGGTGGTAGGTTTCCCGATTACCAATCGGTCTGGATAAGGAGGGACCTTCGTAATTTGTGAAGGTTCATTTTGGGGAAGCTTGGGATCTTGGTTCTTCGGGATAATAACATCTTCCCACCTAGTGTCATCCATGGGTTGTTTGGTGGTTCTTCTTCTTCTTCTTCTTCTTCCTGGATGACTACTGAAGGTCTCTGCCTATCCGAAACTTTTCCCGATCTTAGTTGAATTTCCTGTAATGGAACAGGATTAATGACATATGCCGAAAATGCCTGTTTCTCAACATTGTGAAGAGGTTGAGGGGGCTTATTATTTGGATTCATCATTGGTTGTGTTGGTAATAGTGTTGTTCTTGGGGAGCTTGCATTTTGGTATTGTAGCAGTTGTTGTTGTGAAATAGGAGGTAAAGGTGGTGGAACAAAACCTGGCAGAAGCTACGGAGTGTTCGGTGAGAACTGAGGATAAGGATGGTTTGACATAGGGATAGGTGGAGCTTGAGGGTTTCCTTGGTTATGTCCTACTCTCCATCCTTGAAGCAAAGGATGTTGGTATTGAGTAGACTAGTTTTTCCAACCTAGTGAGTTCCACTATTGTTGTTGTTGATAATAAGGTGGAACTTGAGAGTGGAACATTCCTTCCCCAAAAAAGATCGGAAGGAACCTTGGTTGAAAGGTCTGATTTAGATTTAATGTATTTACCTTTTGGGTCTCTAGGTCTATTCATGAAAGTAAACAAAAACAAAAAGAAAAACTACCATCGGGTTTGGGGGAGCCTACAATAGCATATGCGTAGGTTCTTACCTCTCGTCTTAAAGTTCCCCTGCCACCAATCTAATGCTAAGGTCTAGAAATGATCTATTTCCTAACTACTTTCTACCTTGAGACAACTCCCCGACAATGATGCAAAACATGATGGGTGTTGTATATGCACTAAAAACACACTAAAAACCCTTAATTATATTTTCAACCCGGGGTAAGTAAACTTAGAGTTGTAGGAAAATATATGCCAAAGGTAGAAGGGCTGGTAGTAGTATAGTCTAACTAAGGAAGTGGTTGTGTAAGGGATAATATATTCAAGCAAAGCTATCTAATGAGCAAACCCTACTAAGCAACTTGAAACTATGTAACCTAAGTACTTTGGACCAAGGATTGATGTATAGTTCTAGGAAAACAAGTGAAAACCCTACTTGAAGCAAACTAGTTCATCAATAAGAAAAAGAAACTATTTAAGCATAAAAATAAGCAAATAGAAAAAGCAAACTACTTTAACTAGCCTACCTAAATTCAATGAGCAACTATCCTGTGAAAGCAAGTAAATAAACAACTATACTATCAGAGCAATAATAGACAAGTAAGCAAGTAACCTACTAAAGCAAGTAAATAAGAAACTAACTACCCTAAGATAACTTCTATTGTAAGTAAACTAATTAAGACTACTCATTGAACAACTAACTAAGCTAAGAGGCAAATGAATTCTATTCTTAATTCAAACTTCAAAACTATTTCTAATTCATAAAAGGAAATCTATTTAATGGAAAGAAATAAGAACTAACAACTAACCTTTAATCTATGATAAGCAAATTGCTCTCTAATCTACCAAAGCAAAAGACTATCTATCCTACAACAACAATAAAACTATCTTCTGATCTATGGAAGCAAGAAACTATCTTTTAACCTATGAAAACTCAAATATAGTGTTGGTGGTTGTGTGAATGTCTCTCATGTCTTATAATATCTCGATGGCACTTGACAACAAAAGATAACTCAAGAGGTATAAGCTCAATAATGATTTCTATAGAAAAGTGAAAGGTGTGAATTAAACAATCCAATGAGAACTTAGCCATTACAGAAACAATGTTAATTACCCTGCGTATTCATGTGACTAATAACCATCAATAGTATAACGAGATTTTAATTGTACTTCTATGCTATGTAAGCAAAATTCATAATTCAAATCCAAGGATTAACTAGAAATTGGAATTTCAATCTAATTATAGGAAAGAAAGTGCATAAAGTGAAACTATGTTATATCTATTTTAACAATTCAAAGTGAAAGAAAGAAAAATGCTTAAAAACACGAATTAAAACATGACATATAAAAAGTTAAACTAATGAATACATTAAACAACAACTGGTTAAGCAAGATCTACATAAAAATGGAATAAGCAATCTATAATTAAAAAATGAAACTAACCCTATCCATCCACTGAAGCCTGGTTAAAGAAAACATAAACTAAAACTCTATTCTTACTCTATTTCAAACTCTGTTTTAAACTTGATTCTAAAAGTATAAATAAGACTCAATCTAATATCTACTTGCACACGGGGTTAGTAGATGAATTTGCAAATTCGTTCCTAACTACAAAATAAATGCATATTAACACAAGTCTTCATACTAACCTGCAAAAGAGAGTTAAAATGATTAAACTACAACAACAAATTAGATAACAAAGAAACAAAAGAACAATTCACGTACATAAAATAAAAAGAGACATCTAAGCTATGAAATGCATGAAAAACTTAAAGAACAGTTACCAGACTTTTGGTGGGCCCTACAACAAGTTTTGGTCACTTCTTAAAGGCACGCCATGAACTCAACAAACCAATTTCACCATTAAAACTCAAAAACGCAGTTTCATATAAATATGGCAATGAAAAATGGCAAAACATAGTAAAATCGTTTTTGTCTCCAATGCACTGGTTCTTCTACTGCTTAACTTCTATCTGAACACCACAGTGGTATTTATAAGATTTATAGACCAAGTGGTCGACTAGTGGAGGGTTGAACCACTTCTAAAAATGAAAAAATACATTAATGGTGCCCTAACTGCCAAAATAGAGCAAGCCAATAATCGTCTTGCTCAACAACCTAAAATGAGTTGTCAAGAGTTCAGTAGCTGGAGGGGGCAAGCACGAGAAACACCCATGTTCCTGATTCACCCACCACTGGCCGCCAATACCATAACCGCCAAATCGTCCACTGTTTTTGTGCAGGACAGAGTGCTGGACGGAGTGTCAAACCAGGTACTGGATCGAGTACTGAATGGAGTGCTGAAAGCATAAACGTGATGTGATTTTTCCATGTAACACCAAAAACTGTGAATTAGATCCTTGGAAACATAAAAACATGATGAATTATACTCAAGATCAATATAAAACACGAATTATACATACCTGGTGTGGATTATACCGTTTTGGCACAAAATTCTTCAAAAAGATTCTCCAAAACATGAAAAACACATATATACATTCGGAAAAAGTATCTAATAACTGTCATAAAATTGATCATATCTCGGGCCCAATAGTCTTATTTCTTGGATTCACCCTTAGCATACTGATCTTGATGATTTCTATTAGGCTCAATCCTATTGAAGGGAGGTTTGAATCCTTTCCTCCTCTGATCAGACCAAGGATGATTTTAAGGATGGAAATTTATTTTAAAATGGAGAAACCTTGGCGAATCTTACTTATCCTTCATATGCCAACTATAAATGTTTGGCGATATTTTTGTAAAAATATTCAAATTTCTAAGGATTTTATATCGTTTTTATAAAATTTTGGCGATTTTTAAGGTAAAATAATTTTATTCTATAGAATTTGGGCGAATCATTTTTAAAATAACGAATCTCGTTTTTGGAAAAACCATGGAAAATTAGTCCATGAGCAAAATTTAGCCCCTAAAATCATCCATGGATCAAACTTCTCCTTCCTCTTATCCTTCCAAGATTTTTGCAGGGATTCTCTTCCCTATCCTTTCTCATACAAGTATTTAGACTTCCTAATGGCTTCAGTGAAGGTCTTAGGCTCATCATACCTAATATTTTCTTTATAAAAGGCTTATAGTCCACTAAAAAATATTTGTATCTTTACCTTTTCATCGTTTATAAACCCAACATATTTTAACAGTCCCAAGAATTTCTTCTCATATTCTACCATAGTCATGCTTCCTAGTCTGAGTTCAAATAACGCCTGCATTTTCTTTTCATGGAAATACTTTGAGAGGTACTCATTATGGATGTACTTCTTGAACTACTTCCAAGTGATCCTACTCTCATTGATATGCTCAACTTGCTTCAGTTGATCCTGCCACATTGCAACTTTCTCATGTAAATGGTAGGTGGAAATTCTGGCTTCTAAGTTTGAAGAATAATTATGCAACTGAAAATATATCCTGAGTCTAGGCAACCATGCTTCGACATCATCTTCCCTTTCTCTTTCACCATCAAAGGAGGGTGGCTTAAGCTTCCTCATCTCTCCTTGCAAACTGTCCACTTCCTATCTCCTTCTAGTGCCTAATAGGAGACACCTCTGGACTGCTTATGGGATCTTCCGATGCATAAAACTTTCTTTCTGAGTAAGGAGGCAAGTGGTGTCTATGAGTTCTATTGGCACTTCTTGAATAACCAACTCTTCCACGATCCTCTCTTCTTTCACGAAACATGCCTTCTTCCTCTTGTTTTGAGTTTGATCCCTTCTTCATTTGTCTTTGAAACTAATTTAAGCTCTGCAGAACTCGAGCATTTATCTGAATTTTCTCTCTCATCAGTCTCTCATTATCTTCCTTATAGATATGGACTTCTATTTTCAGGCTTCTAACAGTTTCTATTAATGTTTCCTTCTCTCCGTTCCCCTTTTTTCCATTGGACTCTGTCTCTGCATTACCAACTGTGGTATTCTGGCCTTCGACCTCCTTATCATGGATGGAGGCTCCCTCACCTTCTTCCATTTCTTCAATAGGCATTCTGAGATGATATTCTTAAACCCCTTAATTCTATGAAATGTGCAAGTGACCATTTTGTTAGAATTATGCATATGACAAAAAACAATTGTCAAACCATGTTACAGGTCCTTTTTCTTTTCAATTCACGAAGAACATAGATGTAGCAATCTGCATCATATAACACTTCCATGTTATCCTTTAGCTGATAGAGAATTCAATTATGCACAGATGCTTCTTTCAAACCACCTTCCTAGGTGACCACGACTAAATCCTTCCTGGTGCTTTTTCATCTCGAAAAAACCAATTCGACCACTATCCCTTCTTCCCTCAGCTCTCAATTGCATGTGACCATGGTCATGACCCTGTTCTTAGATTAAAAAGTTTTTATCCAGAGCTTTGGGACTTCAGAACTTCAGAACCTTTAGTCGAGACCAGATCAATGGTCCTCGTCCTCATTTGTGATCAACAATCGAGATCCACTTCAGGGCTTTGGCCTTTGGAAGTCTCAACTTCCCCCGCTTGCATCCTCTTGGAATGCTTTTACCCAGAGTTCACGATCTGTCGACGTGTGTCCTCCCACAAATCCACGACTATAAATCGCTTCAGGTCTTTGGGCTTTGGGAGTTTCAAACTCTTTGCCTTCTCTTTCTTCCGAATCACTTTCACCCAAAGTCGACGATCTGTCGACGCGTGTCTCTTACAAATCAACGGATGTGAATCACTTCATCTCTTCAGAAGTTCTTGACCCAATGCCAACTNTTCCTCTTAAGTGCCCAGTCTTCGGATTGTGCGATCTGTCGCCACGTGGTGAAATACTAGAAGTAGACATGTGGCCCAATCAGGCAAGTGACACGTGTCACATTCTAACTGACATTTCAATCCTCCACATGTTCAAAGCTCACTGACATGTGGCACACATCCCATGTGTCCGCGTCATCCTAGGAGACGTCTGCAAGCCATGTAACTTCAGAATTCCAGGGTCCACATCACCTCCATGTGACGCCATTGTGCCCCACCACTTCGGCTCTTCGGGCTTTGGGACTTTGGGCTTCAGGAGTTTCCACACTAGCGAATTTCCAATTCTCCCGAACTTCGAATTCTTGAACTAGCCAATCCGCTGACATGTGTCTCCCTTATTAGATGGTCTTTATTAACCATGGAATTCGGGACTTTAGGAGATACTACTGCATAGATCAATGGTTCTTGTTGTTTTAAGATCAGTGGTCCTTAATTACTTTAGGACTTCAGGTAATTCTTTCCCTAGTGCTTCACTCTGCAAAACCTTATGGAATACTAAGTCTTCAAAGTGAGAGATCTAGCACCATGTGCCCTTGTTGATGGACGGTCCAGATGAACTTCAGACTTCGAGCCTTCAGGAGTTCTGTCTTTTCGCATCCTTCTTTCTTCTGAAGTGGTTTTCCACCGAAGTGCAGGATCTCCTGCCACGTGTCCACCTCAATCAATGGTCTGAATCTACTTCGGCTCTTCAGAGTTTCGATATTTGATCACTAACATGTCACATCACTTAATGCCTTTCAATTTGCGGGGGTGCTCATCGGAGGTTTGGAGTAACTCACCTTTTGCCCCATAATTCTTCTGATGCTGACACATAACCCCTCAGTGAAATCGTGGTTTGGATTGCAGGACGACCTTGGGGAATTAACTCCCATGCAACTTGGTTCACCGCAATGCCTCTTTGTCGTTGATCTCTCTCTCCAATGGGATTTGACGGTTGTGACTTAACCTTTTCCTCGCTTTCATCGGACAACCCTTATTCACCTGCCCTCCAAACCAACGATCCCAGATCTCTCTTGATCCCCTAGTGGCGATCGCTCCCAAATTCGAAGGGGATGGTCACAAACCTTCGAACCCTTACAAAGGACCTCTGTCATTCTAGCTCTTGCGTAGATTCTACAGTGCCATTCCTCCTGAGCTTTTCAACATCATGGTCATAATTTGATCTCGATCACGAGACTCTTACCAACAGACCTGACCCATACCGGCCCAATGTTTCAACCAAAATCTCTGATACTAAAATGTAACATACCCAACCACCCACAGGCCGGGGTACGCCACCTTCAAGCCCACCCTTGGACTTCTTTCTCTTACCGATACCCTTTTAAATTAATAAGGATGCATAAAAGAAAATGATTTAATGGCATGCACAACAATAACCAACAAGCATGCATATTCTAAAGATTCAATTAAACGATAATTAAATACATAGCCGAATACATTCATATACAGGTAGATAATACCATAATAGAGAGCACTTATCTTTATAAAAGAGGACACCAACTGGCTATAGACCAAGGATGTTCCACCCAACCATAGGCGCTATTGTTCCAAATCCCAACAACAGTGTCACCCCCTAGCCAGGGCTATGATTCCACAAGGACGGTTCCAGAGTGTTACTTGGCTTCTAAAACCAGTCAACACTTAATCTCTCACAGGATTTCTAGCACTCACAACAATCCAAGTACCCAACTCTCTGTTATCCATCTTGCACCACCCAAGATAATGAACCTCCACCCTTATCTGCCATGCAGTCCCTCAGGAAGTTCTTCTCCTTATTTTGGGCTCCAACGCAACTGGTCCAGAATCTCAATGTTGTAACTCTCAAGACTCGCAACTGTGAACAATGTTGGACATAGGCCAACACATCCTAGACATGCAGGCCTCAAGTCATAGCTAGATCACACTAGTGACCACTACAGCCAACAATACCATGGCTAATCTTCGATAGTTCAGTTCCCTTTCCCAAGCCAATACGCAGATGAGGATGGATGAATGAGTGATAGGTAAGAATGGAATGAATGAATGAGTGAGTAAGTGAATGAAGGAGTGAATGAGAAAAAATGAATGACGAGCTATCAAACTAACCCCCCATCAGACTAGAGGCGGGTTTAAGTAATTTGAGGGAATCAAGAACCTCTCGTCCTTCCCAAAGAAGACCACGTAACTGATCCACCCCCTTAGACCAAAGGGTAATTAAAATAGGAAATAAAAATTTATCCGCTCAATCCCCCGCTCTTGTGGAATCATAGTCCCCAATAATTCTATTCCTTGTCCGTCTAGCACCCAATGATGTATGTATTATTAATAATGGGCACACTGGCCTTTTAATAATTGTAATTTGGGAACTATGGCCTCTCAACAATGTAACAATACATTATTTAAAATGGGGGTTCAAAACCCGGGGTGTTACAGGACAACATGTATATGATCACCAAGTTTTGTGACAAATCCATAAACATAATCATAATTAAAATGGACAACCACCTAAACCACTTGACCTTGTCATTGATAGCATTGTCTTTCCAGTTATTTCCTAGATAGGCTACTAATGGGCCCACTAGCTAGTGTGCATTGAAGTGATAAGGATATATTTGGTTATGAAAGTCCTATTTATTAACATTTTTTGTTCATATTTAATTCATTCTATATATTATTTTCGCATGGTGATTATGGTTGTTGATGATGCTATGGTTGCGACATGTTGGTCATGGTGATGATTATGTACAACTATAACTTCACTCTAATTTGATACAAGGAACCTTGTTAGGGACCTAACTCTCATTCATCATTAGTATATTAGTTATAGTTAGGTATAGAGAGTAGGATACA
>JASDQU010374597.1:13482-25484 GCA_032191745.1 Picea mariana
GAGTCTCAAAGAGGATTTTCATCTTATCTCATATCCAAAGGTCTGTCAATTTAAAATTGTTTTCAAGCCCATAATAAGCTTTCCACCCTCCATTTATCCATTTCTCAATGCTATAGTTCTAGTTGAGCTTGTGATGAATATCAATTCCAAGAAATTTGTATGAAGGCACTTCCTCGAAGTTGTTGTTGTCATATACAAAAGTATCGTAAGTGATATTTTTGGATTTAACTATCATAACTTTTATTTTTTTAGGGTTAACAAATCTACCCACACTGGAGAAAAAAACCTTGAGGATTCTTAGTTGCTTGCCGAGACCATAGGGACTCCTCAACATAAGAACAATATCATCAACATAAAGAAGAAGAATGACAACTATACCAACAAGAATTGGGCCGACACAACCTGCTTCTTCCAAACAATTATCTAACTTGTCAATATATATGCCAAAAGAGGTAGGGGATAGGGGGGCAGCCTTACCAGCCCTCAATGTTCCTAAACTTGGCAATAATGTTCTTATACAACCTTACTGTAGCATCCCTAAACTAGAAAGGGACTTTTAGCTCTTCCAACCTATTCCAAAGGTTCATCCTAGGCATATTGTCAAAAGTTTTTCTAAGGTMAACGAAACAATAAAGGAGATTGGTTTTGTTATTGCAACACTCCTCCACAATTATCCTAAGCATAATGAGTTGGCCCAAGGTTGAATAGTAGCACCTRAATCTAGTCTAGCCTTTAGCTCTTTTTATGTGACTTTCTAGCCATATGCTAATCTTCTTTTCCAAAATGATCACGTATAACTTGGTTCAAATTAGGATAATCATAATGGTCCTATAATTAGAGGGCTTGTTTTTATACCCACTTTTAAAAATAGGAACAAAGAGGCTTTGCRTCCAAGGTGTTGTTCCTGAGTTTATACTTTAAGGTKCTAAAGTATACTGTCAAGGCATTTGAAAAGATAGAGGAAAAGAGGATAGAAAGGACAATTAAAAGATAAKGACTAAAGTTGGTTTCTCAACTGTCTCTGTCGGAATTCCCAGTTTTCATGAATGTTGATATCTCTCTCAATTGCTGCTCATGAACGTTCTAACTCAACCCGATTACTTGATGTTTGTAAAATGGTATTAAATAAATTTAGAGCGATGCTGGTTTGATACGAAAGACCGGGTTCGACGTTAGGCTGCCTTGTAACCGATACTGTCATGAAGGATAAAAGGTAAGGGAGGTATAACTCTGTATTTTCTTTTTAGGCTTAGTTATCTCTAATTCCCAATGTAAAGAAAATGATTTAAAAACATGAATAAATGAGATGGCTGAATCAAAGGTTGTTTCTTGTATCTGAGTTAAAATTTAAAGAAAGGGAAACATGTATGATATGAGGGAAAAACGTAAAACTACCTACAAGGTGAGGCAACAATTTAAGAGGAATCTCACATTGTGATAGGAGACTATGAAGCAAGAAAGATATTAATGAAGCATATGATGTTGTAATCTAACCATTTTCAGGTCTTGTATCTGTTGATAATCGTTGTAGAGGAAAAACTGTAAATGATCTAAATAACAAGAATAATTATTTCCACAATAGAGGTTATACTAAATTGTAGTCTAGCGTTCATTAATAAAATACATGAAAGAACGATGAAGAGACAAGGAAACACATAACTCAGACTTGACAAAATCCAGAATCTTCAATTTTCTTTTCTATTAATTTAGAGTTTTCTTTTAGATGTCTTCATTACAATGCCCTTTTAGAGAAAATAAAAAATCCCTTCTATGGTCTTCTCTCCCTTTATTTATACAAGATTGCCGCTACTTGATGGTTAGCGATCTCCTGTTTTTTAGGGAAAAAGAAAGAAAAATGGTTACAAAACCGCAACCTTAACCGTTGCATGATTAACATTTTGTTGGTCTATCATTTCAAAAGTATAAGATTTCAAACGATACTTCACTATTTAGTTGAACTCTCCCCCTCTTTTGAAGCTATACATTCAACACACTTCTCTAAAAAATGAACAAATATTCTAGGTGGTGTCGGGAGATATTTAGTTTCAAATAAATAAAAATTTCTTTATACCTTTGGAAACTGGTCTTCGAAACCTCTATCGACAGACCTGATCATTTGTAGCTTTAAATTAGGATGTACCAACCATCTGTCTATCAGGTTGGTATCAATTTGATTCAACTGGGAAACCTCCGCCAGAACCTCCTGTAAGCTCTCTTTGTAGTCCAGCTGTTGTTTCACAATATTTATCTGCCCTAATAGTCCAGAGCAGTCATTTCTTTCAATTCCTAATGCTTGCTTATCCAAAGAATCAAAGATTCCCTCACAGTTGTCTTTGATTTCTTTGACTATCTTTTTGTTTTCGACTATGTTCGTTTCCCATGCCTTGAGCATGATGTCTCCTCTTATCTGTTTTGTGATAGAAAGTTTTAGATCTTTCAGCATCTCCCTGTTCCCTGAACACGCAACTACTTTCTGAAAGGTATTCCTTGATGCTTTAGCCTCTTTTTCTAGCAAAATAATGTTATCAAAGGATTTACTTACCTCTTGAAAATAATGTTGGATGATCTCTATTTTGGAGATCAATTGTTGTTGTTTCGCTTCTATCTTTGCATGGACTTCTAACGAGAGGGTTTGAAAATCCTTTAAGTCCACGACCCAACCTTTTGTCAAACTCAATTTAGCCTGTAATTGTTTAACCAACTCCCTTTGACAAGTAACCTGTACATGACTTTCTTGTATCCTCTGGTTCATTTCATCCAGGCTAGCTTTGAGTGACTGGATTTCTTGCCTTTCAACAGCTCTGGCCTGCTCCAGACTTTTATTCACCTCTTCTCAAATGTTTTTCTCAACATTCTTCAACTGATCCTGCAATTGAGCTATCATGTGGTTACTCTTATTTATCCTTGTTCTCATGTTCTCCACGGTAAAAATGTTTGTTGTTTCCATGGCTCCCATAGAGCTCGCCACCTCTGTAGTGAAATCCTCCTCTTCCAGTTTCTGGCCATCTATCAAGACCCTATGCTTCTTCACCATACCCCCTTCTCTCATATGCATTTCTTACTTTACAATAGCCTTCCTCTTCTTGCTGAAAAAATAATTAGAAGGAGGGATCTCATCTTTGGAAATAGAAGTGAGGTCACCAACATATATAGTTCCTATCTGTGGGAGTCCCAAGGTGGACTGTAAAGGAGTTAAGGAAGTTATGGGACTTTCTAGCTCTGTAGACCTTGTTTCTCCCATAGCCTCAGGTATAATGACATCAACAGTAGGTGATGAAGGAGGAGTGGACTTACTGGACTCAGGAGGTGTCTTGGGCCTCCTCTCTGCTTCTGTCTCTGGATTTTCTGTCTGTAAGGCCTCTTCATTTTGTGAAGACCCTTCAGTCTCCTGAGGAAATTCTTCAGGATTGACTTTATCTTGTGTTTCTTGTCCGAAACCTATAGGAGTATCTTCTTGTTCCTGAGGAAGGGTAATTGATTCTCCTTGCATCACTTTGGGTAGACCGCTCCAACTGTGCTTCTGGAAGGTATGAAAACTAGCTTGCAAGTCGGACGATAGTTTCTATACTCTTTCTAATACTTCCTCATAGGTCTTAGTCCCTTTGAACAGGTTGTCACAAGGGGACTTGTCATGTTCATAAGCCTTCGTATTATATTGGGCCATGTGTTTTCCCACTAACTGGTAAGGATTGTGCTTCCCGTGCTCGAGGTTTACCAATTTAACCTCCTCTAGCGTTGTCGCTTCAACTTTGGAATGAACTAAGTTGAGCAATGAATATTTCCCAATCTAAACGGGAAAAACTGGCCAAAATTTCTTTTGAGCCACTTTTAGTTCTATCCCAATTCCACTTGTTACTATTTGATGAGCTACCTCCCTGCACACCAGTCTGTCAGGGAGGAATTTCGGGAGGGCGTGTGGAGGGATTGAACACCCTAAAACTTTGATGTATGAAAAATTCTCCTCTATGAACCAGTCAACAACTGCCCTAAGGTTTCCTGTGACCGAATCTGAAATGCGGGGAGGCACACAACCATACAACATCTGATGTAGTGGTATCACCATGAAATGACAAATTTCATAGAACGAGTCCTTGACGTTTTCTTCCCAAAGTTTAGAATGATATTCGTGAATTGGCTCCAGGTAAGTCGGATTCCAACTCCAATTCATCAAAGGGAAAGGAGTCGAGAAGCATATAGCATACATGATGTATGTTGACATATAAAAGGCTATTGGTTGGCCTTTTGATCTTGCAGTCTGATAGTCCATGATCTCATTTTCCATGTTATCGGATAAAATCTTATCCCAATTGAAGTTGTAACCTTCAGCTGCCTTGTGCAAAAGAGTTACCCATTCTGCAAGGAAATGGGTGGGACTTTTCTTACCGAAAAGTCTACATAACATCATCACCACATAAATCATATACTCATTCAACGAGGCTGTGGCATAAAGACCATGGGTGTCAGCCATGAATTTTCCCTCGTTTCTCCACCAATCCTTGATCAAGTCAGAATACGTTTGGTCTGACTCAAAACATTCTGTCCTTTGAAAATTACTTAGGAAATCTTTATTATAAACATACTTGGGACTGGGAGATAATTTATACATTACTTGTAAATGTTCCAGTTTGAAAGAGCTGACGACGACCCCTCGGCTGTCCAGAATGATTCTTGTCTATACGTCAGTTCACTCTAAGGCCCAACTGATCATGTCATTATAAGTCGTAAGTCGCGGTCGTCTAGCTATTTTGTGGAGCTCAGACTCTGCTATATCTCGAAGCTTGTTGTCGGCGTCATGAGGGAAATTTTTCATTTCATAATCCAAAGTCTTGAAAATCTACCTCCAGGATTTTATGGAATCGATGGCATGCGGTGTTGTATCAGATATAACGTCTCCATCTAGACTCGAGCTTTTTGCAATCTCTTCGATTTTCTTGGGTGCCTTCTTAGGTGCCATGATACCTGTGTTGGATCAGAGGCCTGTTTACAAAGAAAGTGTGTATAGAACTAGGTAAACGTGACTTGTTGTAGATGTAAAGAATAACTATGAAGTTCGAAATATAAGACTTTATTAACCTTCAATTTCGCATTATAACGAGTGTACAGACAAAGACCACGAAAAATTAATGCTTTTAAATGAAAAGATATGCCTGGAGATGTGTTTCCGTGTCGAAAAAATCTTCATTTATCCATTATTAATGCTACCGTATATCGATGATTTCGGAACTGGCATTTCAAAAATCATCGCCTTCCTCAATTCCGAAATGCGAAAGGCGGTTTAATTATCACTAATCTTGTTTTAAAAAATGAATTAACCTTAATCTTAAACCTTGTTTAGGGAAAATGCGATTTCGCATTTCGGAACTTCGAGGATCCTAGCGTGAGGGGATAAGTCATAAGCAATCCTCAAATCACGAAATTGCGATGAGATTAGTGAGGTGCTAAGACACGTATTAGGGCTTTAATTAATCCAGGTTAATAATTAATTATCCTTTTAACTTTTTCAAAAAAGTGAGGATCAGGAGTTTGACGGTTGAGAGTTCGAAAGCGTTTTAGTATAAAGAAAAACCCGAATCACGAAATATTAAAGGAAAGATAATTATGTTTAGAAACTTAAATAATTACGGGTTTAAAGAGTGCTTTGTGGAAAGCGACGGAAAAGGTAACTTTTATTTCTCCCCCCTTTTAACTTTTTTAATATGTTAAACATTTTCGGGACTTCGGCACCGGGAAAATAAGATAGTTGAAAATCTTACTTCGAGAAAAATCAAATCTCGAAAACCCGAAAAGGAATGGAAAGCTCAGATTTCCCTTTTGATTAAGGGTGGCTCCATGATTTAGGAAAAGATGAAGTTTTAGTTTTCAAGGATAGGAAAAAATAAACTTCGTGTCAACATTAGGCTCCATCTAGGGATCTCGTCTCGTTGTGGGACAAGAAGAACATGCAGACCAAGTGCCTTCATGATTCAGCTCGGTTAAATAGACTTTTGGGAACAACCGAAAAAGAGTAGGGTCCCATCGTTAACCTTGAAAATCTCTCCAAAGACAAAAAATATGACTATCTCGAGTGGGTTTTCCGTAAACCTCTTCTCCTGAAACTGAGCTCAAAACTGTGTAAGTTAATCAAAACTAGACCAACCATCCTATCAGGTTTCACGTGATTCCGTTTGCATCAAGGTAAGTACTTGTGTTGTGTCCGGTAAGGAGATCCTAGAAACCTATGATGAAAATCCAGCCGAAAAGAAGAGAAATTACTAGAGCATCATGTAACTCACGTATAACAACTTTGATCAGATATGAGGATATTGCTTCACTGCCAACGAGCTTGTTTAGTACCCCGGTGAAGTTATCTGACTTCCCACATTGAATTTCCTTTCACCACTTCATTGTTTTGAAGCATTTAAATGCTGAGATGAGGGCAATCAATATAATAAATTTCCTTTCTTCATCTCTTTGAACTAGATGGGGGCAATCAATATTGAATTTCCTTTCACCATCTGTCTGTATTCATTTTTTTATTTTTTGAAGTGGGGGAAATCAATGAGCATACAATATACTCAGGAAGACGTCTGTTTGAAAAAGAATCAAAGTCTGTCAACTCATTTAAATAGCTCTAGGTTAATCTTCTCCTCTGCCTTCAAAAATCATGGGCTTCAAAGAACTTCTTAAGGGAAACTTTTTGACCTTTAGTCCAGGGAACTTCCTTGAGAAAAACTAATCAGTTATTCCTATTAGGATAACTAGTGAGGTCAGGATTAACCTAGACATGTTTGTGAACTAGCTAAAGTCGAAGAACTTAAAAACACAACCCACTCTCTTTCTGGAAAGTTTGTTCGAGAGTTTTCAAGACCAGAGCGAGACCCCTCTGTTGTTAGAAAACTTCAAGATCAGACCTCCATGGTTAAGTGGGAAAAGGATTTACTGTGGTCAAGGGGAGGGTAAAGGTTTTTATTTTTTGAAATCATTCGTACTTCTTAGGGATTTTATCTCGAATTTTGAAATGGGATTTCATACCTTTATTAGCTCTTATATTACCAGCCCAAAGATTACTCGTTCATTACCTTTGTCATTGTGAGATAATTCATAAGAATACTTGCACATGTCACCTTTCAGCACTTCGGGTTCACTGTCTTGTAAGAAATTTTCCCTGCGAATAACATACGATTATAATTGTTAGGAAACGTCATGAAAAAAGTTTTTTTTTTTTTTTTAAATCCAAAGCATGAAAACAAATGGTATGTACAATGAGAATTTAGAAATACATTATTGCATGAAGTGTTTAAGATGCCGCCCATTCACAGGGGCATTGTGGATGTCTCCATCTAGGTTTTCTAATAACCACATGTTTTTTCCTTCTAAGGCCGAAATCATGTATGGGCCGAACCAGATTGGATCAAATTTGCCATGTTTTCCAGCGTTCTCTTTTCTGGCTTCCCATTTCAAGACCAAGTCAGCAGGGATGAATTCTCTATCTTTAGCTTTCTGATCGAACAAGGCCTTCATTTTATCCTGATATCTTTATAACCTTTCATTTACTTCGACTCTATTTTTCTGAACTTCGACCAGCTGGTTTATTCTTCTGGTAACATCATTGGGTTCTTCATTCGAATCCTGCTAGAGCTTCATCACTGGCAGAGCTAAGTTTATTGGTAAAATGACATCAGTGCCATATACCATATGGAAAGGGGAGATCCCAATTGTTCTTTTAGTACTTATTCTGTTGGCCCATAGTGCATATTTTAGATGGATATGCCACACTTTCTTGTTTTCAGTTAAAACCTTTTTTTATCATGGTAATCAGGCTTTTGTTAGATGATTCAGCCAGACAATTACCTTGTGGATAATAAGCTGTGGAGTGTCCTAGTATGATGTTATATTTTTGGCAAAAATTTATCATGGTCATCGATTTAAAAGCTTGTGCATTATCAGTGATTATCTTTCGAGGACACTCGAATTTGGATAAAATATTATCTTCCAAAAAACTGATTACTACCGAATCGGTTGCATTTATTGTGGGGATAAATTCCACCCATTTAGTGAAGTAATCAGTAGTCATTAGGATCCATCTGTGCTGCACGCTGGAGTGTGGATGAATTTCTCCAATAAAATCAAGTCCCCATTGCTGAAATGGGGCTTCCGTTTTAACTGGTATAAGGGGAAAAGCTGGGATCTTCTGTTTGCCTGTGAAAAACTGACAAGGGACACAATTTCGAACTCTAGTGTTCACTTCTGTGAACAATTTGGTCCAGTAGTATCTGACTCTTAAGATATTATAACCTGTTTCTCACCATGCATGATGTCCTCCACACACCCTGACATGGAATTCATCTATAACCCCTTCTGTTTCGGTTTTGACTAAACACCTCAGCAAGAAACCCAGGGGGTCTTTCCAATACAATTTAGCATTTATGATATAGTATTTTACAGCATGTAACTTTAACGTCCTAGCCTTAGACGAGGTTAACTTAGTAGGACATTGGAGCATAAGTAGGTAATGGACGATGTCACGATACCAGGCTGAAGTAGAAAACTTGTCTTGAATTTCGGTTGTAGGTGCAGAGACATCAAGCTTGTCTATTTCCAAAAATCCATCGGTTTGTTGTAGCTGATTTATCCCTAATGCTTTTAAGTTCAATTCGGCAAGCAATTTGGCCAAACCCCGACCTTTGATAATTTTAGTTGGTTTGACTTCTAGGTCAAACTCCTAGATCTTAGCTAACCACCTGCCTCTTCTTCCGTCGATGTCTGGTTGCACTAGGATATCTTTAACAAAGCTAGAGGGCACATAAGCGATGACCCTTGAGTGCAACACGTAAGTTCTGAAAGCTTTGACAGCTTTCACCATTGCATAGGCCTGTTTCTCTAATATATCATATTTCAACTCGACATCTCTGAGACTTTTGTTGAAAAATGCAATAGGTCGCTCAAAACTTTCCTCGTTTTTTTGTAATAATACAATTGCTATAGTATGTTCTGAAGCAAAAGAAAAAATCAAAAACTCTTTTATGTAATCTGGGCTGGCCAAGACTAGTGCTTCACTTATTAATTTCTTGATGCATTGAAAGGAGGCTTTGGCTTCACTTTTCCATTTCACTTCACTGTCCTTTTTGAGCATATCTGTTATCAATTTCACAATTTTGGCAAAGTTAGGGATGAATCTCCTCAAGAAATTTATTTTTCCTAAAAAACACTGAATTTATTTTACATTTCTAGGAAAATTTATTGTATCTATTGCCTCAACCCTTTTGGGATCGATTTTGATTCCATCCCTAGACACGATATGGCCCAAGAGTTTACCTTCTTACATCGCAAAATGAGATTTCTTGGGATTGAGTGACAAACCAAACTTTCGACATTTATCAAAGGTTTGTTTAAGGTGCATTAGATGTTTTGCATCAGATTTGGAGAAAACAATCAGGTCATCAAGATAGATAACACCGAACTTGTCTCTTTCACCCATGAAAGTGATATCCATGGCTCGCTGAAAAGTTTCCCTTGCATTCATTAAACCAAAAGGCATTTTATCGTACATAAAAGTACCCCAAGGGGTAGTGGAAGCAGTTTTTTCTTTATCGTCCTGATGCACTGCGATTTGATTGTAACCTGAAAAACCATCAATCATAGACATTCTGGTAGCTCTAACTAATTTTTCTAAAACATGATCCATCTTAGGTAATGGGTAATTATCTTTGAGTGATGACCAATTCAGGTTTCTGAAATCGACACACTGTCTGATCTCACCGTTTTTCTTTCTCACTGGGACTAAATTAGCAACCCACTCAGAATATCTCAGTGGGACTATAATTTTAGCATCCAGAAGTTTCTTGACTTCCTTTTCTATCACTGATAATAGCACAGGGTTAATCTGCCTGAGTTTCTGCCTAAAAGGTTTGACACCCGGTTTTAATGGAATTTTATGTTCCATTATAGTCGTGTCATAAGTTCTCAACTCGTCATAGGACCAGGGAAAAACATCTTTGTATTTTTTAAGCAATTCAACATATTTATTCTTGATTTCGAGGGACAGGTACCTGGATACCTTAACTAACCTAGGACTCTCTTTGGTACCTATATTGCAATCTTTGACTTCTTTCGGCTGAGGCTGTAAGGTAGTCTTCAAAGGGATGTCATCATGATTAAAAATCTTTCTAAGGGGATCAAGGCCTTGGGTATTTGGTTATTTTTTAAAACCAACATGTGGTGATTTGCAATTTTATCTTGGAACTCTTTGGGGTCTTTGCCTTCTTGCATGATCCAAATAGGATCATTCTGGTTCTCTTGGTCAGCATGCGTTTCGGCGAACTCACCTACTGTTTCTAAAAAATTTCGGAGTTGCTCATCATCCTCAAAGACTTGCCAATGTTGTATGTTATTGGGTATAGAAGGTTTGTGTCTCATTTGTATATGATGCTTGAGTTTGAAAGAAGTGGGAGGTGCAAAATTCAAAGCAGCTTTGGCTAAGGCATCCGCCTGTTGATTTTCAGCTCTCGGAATGAAGTGAATATTAACATAAGAGAAAAAAATTTCGATTAGGTCCCAAACACAATTTCGATATGACCTTAATATAGGATGCTTAGCCTGGTACTGGCAATTGACTTGTTTCACGATTAACTCTGCATCACCAAAAACTTCCAAGTTTTTAATTTTCATCCTCCTAGTGGCCTCTAACCCTAACATTAGATATTCGTACTCACATACGTTATTAGTGTGGTCAATGTTCCACTGTAGCCTATAAGAGAAAGGGATAACGAATTGGTTATCAGGTGCTACAAAAATTACTCTAGCCCCAGCTCCAAGAAAAGATGAAGCGCCGTAAAAAAACATTTTCCAAACACCAATGCTATATACATCTTGTTCTATTTGTTCTTTTTCTTTTTTATTTCTTGTACAATTTTCTTCTACACATGCATCAACATCATCATCTATAGATAATATACAATTACCTAAATCCTAATCAGCAATATATACAGGGTAATTATTTGGGCTGAGAGGATCACTAACCGTAAACGCTAATCTGATTTCCTTGTACAATCGTGTGAACTGGCCTCCGAAAAATGGAATCGTTGCGTATGTCATATCAAGTTGAAGAGAACCTCCAATTATAAAACCCCAGGACTGAGACAAGAGAATGCCATATTTCGAAGGTATATCTGTGACAACTACATCCATTAAAACACTTTTTGTAGGTATCTGTGCGAGATTTACAACTAAGTCTTTTATCATGCCTATACACTTGAATTTCCTTGAGTCGAACGAATACAAATCTCCATAAGGTCTGGTGATTTCTAGGCCGAGTCTGTCCATGATTTCTTTAGGCATCACATTGTGAGAGGCCCCAGAATCTGACATGCAGTTATGGAGCAGATGATTGAAAACTGTCAAAGTGATGTATAAAGGGGCAACGGTGTCTCTAACACCTTCGAAATGTGGGCTGAAAATTATGTTAGGCTTATCATCTTCTAAGTTAATGGCATCGGCCTGACTTTCGTTTTCCGAAAAACTAATCATTTTAGCAATTTGTTTCCGGTATATTGGGTTCTTAGCCAGTTCAATGAGGAGGATAGGGATTTTGATCTTATTGATCTCATTCTCTAGGTTAAAACTTCCAATGGTTTTGTCAGTTTCCACGATTTGAGTTTCTAGCCCTTTCTTTTCTGCTTTCTTGGGTTGAAGAGCCTTCGTTTCGGTAACATGGGTGTTTATTTTCGGTGCGCTTAAGGGTGAGCTCTCCGCTATCTTTGTTTTGATAGTCTATATGTTAGCAGTCTGTTTTTCAGTGTTTTTTGGAGCTGCTTGGTCAGTTTCAACCCTCAGTAGTATCTTTTTAGTTGGAGCGGTTGTGGAAACCAAGTTTCTAGGTCTCAGGTTGTATTTCTGGTGGAGCTCGACCATTATACCATTTGTTACTCTCTGATAAATCGAATCTTCAGAAACATTGTTGTTCTTGTTACTCTCAGTCCTATATTCTGTAGTCAAAGACTTTTCGTAATCATGTCTTGTTATAT
>JASDQU010374597.1:30936-44233 GCA_032191745.1 Picea mariana
TGAAATATGGATATAATGACAACTAGCCTAATTACTCCAAATTTGTTCAATGAAATATAGATATAATGACAATTAGCTTAGTTACTACAAGTAATTTCAATTTGGTTGTAAGGTGGGATATGCTTGTATGACCAAAGTGTCATAACTCGCATGCATAATGTAATGTCAAAAAAATAATTGTTTTGATTATTTCAAAGACATAATTACTCATTGTATTTTAATTATTATCATGCGTTATTGAAATTTGGAAAATAAATGTTAAAGATTTTATTTTCATTATTTCATAAATCGAAATTTGAAAAATAAATATTATTTTGGTCTTGAAAGTATAACTATAAGGATCCTATTCTTGGTGAACTTAACAAATTTATAATAATTACTATAAGGATTCTATTCCCAATGAACTTAACAATATATGAAAAATATATAAATATTTATATAATTTTCAAATTAAAATAACATAAATAATATAGATCATTTATTTATGAAATAAATTCATTTGCAAGAATAAATAAATAGTAATTGAATATAAAAATAACATATTTAAAACATAACTTAAATATAATAATATTATTATAATTAATATAGATTCATTTTAATCTTTGATTATTTCAAGGGATCAAATTTTTTGATGAGAAAACATTTTTTAGAGTGTAAAACTTGAGGAAAGGTTAAAAGTTTGCACCTCAAAAGATTTTATCCTCCTCTACCCTTAGAGATCTGGGCTTAAGATGGATCTATGATGGTTTAATACATATATACAACCTAAGTAGGCCTAATTGTGAACATTTGTTTCCTTCTAAAAGATCACAAGTTCAAATCTAGAAAGAGGTAGAGTATGTATACCTGTATAAACTTTACGAGTCCAATTTAGTGTCTTGCTAAAACAAATCTAAACTGAACAAATATTGATATTATAAAATATCAATATTATTATTATTATTACTAAAATATTAAAAAATATTGATATTAAAAAATATATTAATATATTTTTAGTGTCTTGCTAGTACAAATCTAACAAATATTGATATTATAAAATATCAATATTATTATTATTACTGAAATATTAAAAAATATTGATATTATAAAATATATTAACATATTATTAAAAATATTAATATATTTTTTAGTATATTACTTACAAATTCAAATCAATATATACTTTTTAATATATTAAAATATTTGGATCATAGATACAGTTTCAAGTGGGTTTAATGGTTAAGAATATGTGTTTCCTCCTAAGAGGTCACAAGTTCAAATACATAGGGGCAAATTGCACGGAGGAGGTCCCTTGTCCCACAAACAAAGGGGTCTCATAGACCAATTTGATTTCTATCTTAACCGTAACCTTAAAACTCAATAAAGAGTAAATATTGGTGATCAATATTATCTATATATATTGTTACATTGTATGATGTTTATTCAAATACATACAATTTAAGAAAACACATTTTTAACCCTATTCATGGTGTTTGTATGTTACTTTGACTAATAAATCTATTTACTCAAAATAGAAAATAAAAATATAAATGTATTTAAACACTCTCTAGATCTTAATATGAGATGTAACTTTAAAATGTTCAAGATGTTAACATAGTAATAAATCTTAGTTATGAATTTATTCACACTTTATATATGTGTAGTATATGAATGTATTTAAGCACTCTATAGATCTTAATATGAGATGTAACTTTAAAATGTTCAAGATCTTAATAAATCTTAGTTATGAATTATATGTGTAGTAGTTAGTGTAATTTAGAGAGTGTAGGTTCCTATATATATATATATATATATATATGATAGGAATGGGATATGTGTGTCTTTTGAGTTAGAGGCAATCTTTTTTTAACTTTTCGGAATTGTTATTAATATCAAAATCCTATATAGCATGTACTATTTTTGTCCACATATTTAAGGCATGTAACACAAAGAGTGTAGGTTCCTATATGTGATAGGAATAAGAGTTACATGTCTTTTGAGGTAGAGGTAATCTTTTGTTTGGCTTCTCACAATTGTTATACTAGCATGTATTAATTTTAATTTTGTTGAGAAATGTAAAATGAATTGGAAAGTCATAGGTTCTTTTGGTTAATATTTATGTTCAAATATGTAAGACATGAAAAACAATGATAACACAATTAAAATGATATAAATTTGTTTGGAATGTTTTCTATTTATATTTAAAGTAAGATAAAATTTTTGATATATATATATATATATATATATATAGCAATGAGTTTGTTTTTGATGTTACATCAATTCTATTTTTATCATAAATTTGTGTATATAATGTAATGTTTGATATAAGAAAACAAATATATATTTTTGGATATAATAAAAATATTTGTGTTTCTCATTTCTAATTGGTTGATAGAATTGAAGTGTTATTGCTCCCTTCGCGTCTTTCAATATATAGAATTAATTACATAATAATGAATTTCACCAATCACCACATCTTTCACCTATCACCACATCTAAATATAAAAAGTTGTACTATGTATTTATTATTATGCATTATTATATTTATTATCTAATATATTATTTATTATTATATTTAGTATCTAATATATTATTTAGATTATATTTATTATGTAATATAATATATATTATATAAAATATATATTATTAAATTTGAAATGTTTGTTTTCAAAAAGAAAAATTGAATATTTAAAAAATGCAATTTGTATTTGGCTAGCTTAACTTAATTGGAAGGAAAGTTAGGTTAATCCCAAAACTATACAACATCCACATTAAAGTAAGTGTCATGTAGGAGCACGTCTTCCATTCCTTGTGAGTCTAGGTAGAATTCTTTGAATTCCAATCTTCCTGAGGGTATAGTTATCAATGTTAATTTTTTTCATTTAAAATCTTTACAAATTGATTTCTTTTAAGACTATGAAACTAGCCCCTAGTTAACATATTGTTCATGTTTCACAGTAATCATCATCATCATCAATAATTATAGGGTGTCAGCTATCATCACCATTTCAAAATCTACTTGGTAGGGACTAAGCTGCCATGCAACCCTTGTTTTTTACACAATCGACGTACTTACCCAATTATAATTTTGAGGGAAGATTAACATACTTATGTAACTTCTTGATGTGAAAAATGAGAACACAATTAAAATTATAATCAATTTCTTTGAAAGTGTTATGTTTACATTTAAGGCAAGAAAATGTTTTGTTATAAAGTGTAAATAAACACAATAATTGTTTACATAATCAACATACTTACTGACCAATATGCATTTTTTCAATGAATTTAACGTTTCCATTCATGCAAGGCTTTTCCAAAATATATAACGTTATGTATTTCACAATTCAACATGTTTATGAAGATTTTCACAAGAGCTAAGAATACATTATTCAAACATGTACCATGGTGACATTTTTACAAACAATTATGCTCAACTTGTAATTGCATTCTCTATTTTCAGAGTTCCCTCAGGGAAACTCAAAGGCCAACACTTTCTCTATTGTAGAAGGTAGACATAGTAGGCAAAATGTTGTTTCTCATATTTCTATAATTCAGTTATCTTTTCAGTATATATTTTTCTATTATTTTATTATGGTACGTGTCGATTGTAACATAACATCAAAGTAGAGTAGGCAAAAGTCAAAATATAGCCAAAGGTGTGCATTGACCATCATAGAAACTAAGTGGAAGTAGGGAAAGTAACATAATACTAAAAGAACACCATGGTTTCTTTTCTCTTCCAATGGCTTGTAGAAAACTTGTGGAACCTTTTTTTAGACTTTTAGATGTTCATGAAAGGTGTGCATTGACCATCATAGAAACTAAGTGGAAGCAGGGGAATAAAATAATAATAAAAGAAAACCATGATTTCTTTTTTCTTTCAATGGCTTGTAGAAAACTTGTGGAACTATTTTTTTAGACTTCTAGATGTTCATGATCAATTGCCTATGAGAGAACTACATAAAAATTTGCAAGACAAAACATAAGATACCTAGATTTATTCAACATGTCATATTGTTAGGGATATACCCCAATTCAACCATGCAATGTATAATTTGTAAATTGTTTAGAAATCACCAACAATTAACATTTCAAATAAATTGCATGCACCACATGAATTGTGAGGACCTTTGAGACAAAAACAAATCACTATTTTTCAAGCTTTTCAAGCAATCTAAAATGCAATAAAGCCAAACTTCACATACCAAGCATGGAAAAAGTGCCACATCCCCATGAGCAATATAAATACAAGTGTTCCTAAGTTTAGCCCCATTTTTTAGAGCAAGGGACACAAGGTAACACGTGAATTACAAGTTATTTGCTACAAATTCTACACAAATACTACAAATGATGTTGGGTGACAAAGTGAGATAATCAATTTTTGAATTTACAAGTGAGCATTCATTTCTAAATGTATTTGTTATCACGACTCTTTCATCCACCTCCGATACTTAAAGTGACTTTTACCAAATACATCACAAATCAAATTCTAATGTAGTTTATAATCCCAAAGTCGTGGGTGATAGGCCAATTAAACATGAAAAGTAGTAGTCAATTTCCAATTTGACCATTCAAAGACATGGATGCCTTCCCCTTGCAGGAGGTGAAAAATTATGCTCTTAATCCTTCGATAGTCATGCAATCACTATTGCGACATTATTTTTGTTAATCACACAATTCATTTAATGAAATGGGCACTTCATCAGCTTTCTTGGTTAAGAGACACTTCATCAGCGTTCTTGGTTAAGAGACACTTCATAAGCTTTCTTGGTTAAGAGACACCCACATCAATTGCCAAAACCCATTAAATTAAAGGGTTTTTGGTCATACTGGGAGTAAATACATTCACATTGAAATGGTTCATATTTCAAGCTTAATTTTGGTTCCAAGAAACACTATAAATAGATGCCTCCTCCCTCCATTTCAACAAGTTCGGCTTGTGTAAAATTATGTTGTGGAATTTCTCCAAATTGTGAAGCCCACTTGGTCTAATCCTTCATTTGAGATTCATTGTGGTTATGCTACCAAATTTTCTCATTATTTGATCATTTCATAACAAGAAATGTTTCCAAAATCACTTTAAAATTAGAGAGAGGTCTTAATAGAAGGTAGAACCCCCCAAAGATCGAGCATTGTAGGTCATTTGGTCCACTGCTCCTCAAGGTGAAATATTCCTTATTGTTTTTAATTTTCAATTGGTGATAATATAAAATTTTCATTCTCTTACCCCCCATAATGCTTCTCAAATGGTTTACATGCTTTTCAATTGCATATTAGGCTAACTATTTGGAAGATTAACCATTGAACATAGGAGATAATAGGATTGTCTCTCTTGTTGTCTTTTGTGCAGGTTCATTGTGAGGTTGATTCTCCATCAGAATTCTCCTATGCCTACTTCAGTCCAAAACACACAATGATGCACATGCACTTTTGTGTTTCTATATTCCATGCAATGGCTTCAAAAGTGTGTTTTTTTAGCTTTTTGCTTGCTTAAAAGGTGTTAGGTTGTATGCTATTTTCTTCCTGGACAATTTACTACTTTATTGTTGGTAATTTGATCAATTTGCACAAAATTTAAAGGATTTGGAATTGATAAGAGAAAATCCATTCATTTATTTCCAAACACTTTTCCATTTCCATTATTTCCTTTTCTGCAATTTTTTAGGTTTATCAATCTCACACCTCACACTTTGTAGATAAACATTACCAAAATAAGCAATCAACCTTTAGAATTAACCCCTTAATCTAATCTAGAATCAAATAGGATTTCAAAGAATCCCTTGCACATGACCCCTACAATGACATCAATCCAAAAGAGGGACTGTAACATACCCAATCCCCTTGTGCCTAATTGAGGATACAAGGTACTTAATTTTTTCCTTCACCAATTCAAAGATTAGCTTTGATACCACTTTGTCATGTAGCCGTTAGTTAAATCATCAAGAAGATTCTAAGTGTGTGTGTGTGTGTGTGTTTTGATGGAACACACATCTCGAGAAACCCTCCAGGCACTTCCCCTCATTTTGAGGATGGTAGAAGAGGTAAACCGACTAGTCACATTTTTGGAAACCTAACCTGCTGGAGAGATTGAGGTGAGGCCCAACAATATTTTCTTCAATATATATGCCTGGGGAATTGACCCTTTGACCTTGTGTTTGTAATTTACATCTCTCAAACACTCAAGCTAACCCACTGGGATATATATATATATAATTTATATATAATTTATAGCTTGCATTGATTCCCAACATGTGTTGAACCATATGTTATGTTTATGAAAGTGACTTCCAAGCCCTTTAAAACTACACAGTGACATTCAATGATAGATTCACATGAATCAACCTTTTGAATTCATAGCCAATACTCCCTTACATATTTAGCCAACCATAACTCAATCAATATTCAAGTACTAGGCCATTATAGTCAAATGAATTCCTAGATACACATAATTCTTATGAATTCAATAAATTATATCTACAACCACACAAACATCACAAATGCATTCCTATATTGCAATCTTCATTTCCGACTATAAGAATTTGGAGATGCTCACCCAATTATTAAAATTGCAATTTCTTAATGATCGAAGATAGTACTCTAGTCATAATATCCATTCAGGAGATATTTGGTGACCCAACTCATTCTTTCCATTAATCACAACAATCCAATATTGGATATCATTCCCACAAGAGCTTTAAAATATGATTATACATTTGTTTATCTATGAAATCTTAAAAAAAAAAACTATGCACAAAAGGCTATTATATGCACAATACCAAAATCAATTTGTTCCATAAACATCTTAGCTCAATGTTTATGCCCAAGAGGGCTGCAATTTTCTTCTTGTAAGATGTTTGTCATCTAAAGAGATTCACCCAAGGAAAATACCCAATGAGGCTACAAATTTCCATTGGTCACTTTGCTCTTTCATGCATAGACTTTTCAATTCAGAAATTACACAAAGGCGGTTATTTGCCTTTAGTACTATCCCATACAAGAAAAATTATATTCAAAAGTTACACAACAATAACAACTATTTACCATGAACATTATTGTCCCATATACTAAAAATTATTGACACATTTACCATTGTGTAGGATGTACAATTATGGGCAACAAACTCCCTCATATATTGCTTTCCCATATATACAAAATTTAACTCCAAAATGATCAAAGATAATTTGTTGTTTGCAATTACTCTTATATATTAGAATTTGAATCAGAAAATTTTCCCAACCATTATTTGCCATTGGTAAATGCTCTTCTTTATATAAGAACTTAGAAAATTTTCCCAACAAGAATAAACAATTTGTCTTTATATCAAATCAATTCAAGCATTCAACCCAAAACACTCGACACTCTATTTTACATGCCCAAAATATTCCCACAACAACATAAAATATTTAAACATGATTATTTAAGAATGTATAACCCTTAAATCACATAGGAAGTTCATAAGGATATCAAGATTAATCTTTTGACCAATATATATATATATATATATGAAGAAAGATGATGGACTTATATGTTAAATGTTGTAGACTAGCCAACTAACTAAAACATAGTGATTTTCCACCCAACTTTAGGATCTATTACACTTGATATTTCTATGACATGACACACCCTAGTCAGGCTATGATACCACTAGGGTGAAGAGGCATTAGAAGAATAACTCAAGGAAAATATTTATCTCAAGCAAGAGAGTTTCTCAACCAAGTATCTTACTGTAAGGATTTCTAAAGACAAAGCAAATCTCTGTCACCCACAATACCTACACATACAACACACGGATTTTTTCTTTCTCTGCTCCATAGTCTCTCAGAAGTATTCTCCCTCCAGTGCTCTTTAGTATGTGCATAGAAAGGTCTAGATTGACGTCCTTTGGATCCAACATAGATCTCATTCTTTCCACTACTAAGTTTATTATAGATAGAGAAACTATCTAGCACTCACAATACCTACAAATACAACACAAGGAGATCTTCTTTCTCTACTCCATAGTCCCTTAGAATTATTCCCCCTCCAATGCTCTTCACTATGTGCATAGAAAGGTCCGGGATAATATCTACTATATCCAACAAAAAAATCTTAGTTCTTAGCCATCCATAGTTCAATATTCTTTCCCAAGAACTCTCCTCCCTCTCCCATTCAAATTCTTTCCCGTGAATGAATAATCCAAGGAAAATAATGCCATAATTATTTCTCCCAATTCAAATTAGGTTCCCAGAATGTAGGGAGAAAGTCTCCATGAATATAGGAGATGATGGATTGATTTTAGGATATGGTTTCATCCACTCTTAACAATTCCAAAGTTTGACTATAGAGGGGACTCCAAAAATGTAAATGTTAATAACAATATTAATAGAAAGGTAACATAGGGTTTTAAGCATGGAGGATTCCCTCAGGCCCCCTCACCTTTCCCCACTTGTGGTATCATACCCCTTTTAGGTGCTCCTACCTCAGTCAGTCTTGGTATTTTATTAACTTTGTAAAAATAAAATATTTACATGCATTCAAGATGTTCTAACCACCATGGAATTTTCTCTTCATGGTGCTAACTAAAATGTTGTAGTAAAATATCCATGCAGAAAACATTTAAAAACACACTTAACTACAAAATATTCCAGAGGGTCAACCCATGATATTACATCCCCTCCCCTTTGGAATAACACTATCCCTTTTGTTCCAACAATGTTTAAGTCTTCATTCTTTAGTTATACTTGCAATGTCATACTCTTCACTGTCTTGGTACACCTCCGAACTTTAGTTCCATCATATGCCTACAAAAATCATCAATATAAGCATGCATATCATAGCCATTTATAAACACTAAGTATTTCATTGATATGAATTTGAATCTGTCAATTTTAAGTTCATAACTAAAGCATATAGATTCTATAACACAAGATAACGTATGTAATTAATATCAATACATATATGTATGAATATGCATTTGCTCCATATGAATGCCACATATATAAATCATCTCATTTTTTCCTTAGACACACCCAATGCACTTTGGATCCCAACTAGCATGTAACATGAATCTCCCACAACATATTCATTCAAGTCTCCTCTTCCTTGTGGTCACTCACCCTCCAGGCTCAAGCACCCCCTTCTCCCCTACACATTCCCTCACGCGATCCATTATTTTCCAATCCTTCCTCACACAGGAAGGGTACATAGACTTATAGAGTCTTACTGCCAAAGCATCCCACTGCTTGCTTTAAAATAGCATAGCACACCTCAATGGAGATCAAGGCATATCATAAGGTTCCAGTTCCATTACAGTGACATTATCTCCATGCTTTTCAGCTTCAACAACCATCATTTTCCCTTCTTGTATAGATCCATCATCTCACCTGTATCATATACATACATTTTCCATGAGATATCACCATAATAATTTAAACCTGAAATATTTTGTTTCAAATATGTTTCGAACAAAAAACATATTTCACGAGTATGATATTCTTCTCATAATGTTTGGCCCTTGCATGTGGTAGCACCCAATATTCATTATGGATTTACACTCATTGCCATATCCAATACCATTCTACCTACAATATGAACTTTCAATCAAGCAAATAATTGTGAGTATCCATGCATGTAATCATTTCATTGCATCATTTACAACATCCCCTAAAATGATGTCAAAATTATAACACACTTAATAATTCAATCACTTTTATTTGTATATCACATGAATTGAAATGAAACTATCATTTATTATATATGCATTACAAACATGCATCCACTCATTGCATCAAGCATATGTACCAACATAATTAATAATTGTAGGATCATTATTTGTATGATTTCATAGTTTATTTATGCATATTCACTCAATGCATCCTCACATGGAATCAATCTCACCATAATTCAAGCTCGTGTGTTTTACCAATATAAGTTGGAGTACTCAACCAACACCTCTACACATCATCCAGACACTTCCATGTTACTTGTTCAAGCATTTGTATGTCTTCCTTCTCCAACTGAACACAACACCTGGATTATAATCCTTTAGTGATCTTCAGTGTTGGCAAAGAGGTTGAAATCCAAAACTTCAATTACAAGTAGGAAGACTTATTGGATACTTGCACACCACTATATCTTTTCCCAAATACAACACATTATGGCCTCACACATGGTTATCTCACATGGCATTTAGTTTCTCATGGTATACAAAATTCATAACATGGGTGTCATGACTCAATCATTCATACTAACTCATGAATGCATCATAAAGATTCTAACAATCTTTGACAAACATGCATTCATACATCATCACTAAACATATCAAATATGATTAAAGGAATTCTTATCGAATTCCTTTAAGGTCACATGCTTTATTACCATGACTAATTTTTCATACCTTATTACCATGACTAATTTTTCATACCTACGTGGTTGTCATCAACACTCTTGAAGTTACCTGCTTAGCTGATGCCTCATCATAACTCACATGAGCTCTTCATAAACCTCTTGACAATCATCCTCTGGTTCTGATCTTTTCATAAAGTTGTATATGTTAGGCAACTACATCATCAACATCTTCAACCATTCCTTGTCATCCAACAATCAACAACCACATCAATTATCATGCCATAGTTGTTGCATATGTAAGAACAAAAAGAGATAATTCAAAGGATTCTCCTTTCCAATTCCTCTACATAGCCTAGAATTCACAATATAACTAATCTACTTCATGCCATTTTCTTCCAATCAAAGTAGCTATACTTAATTCATTGTTCATAAACTACATGTGCTACTTTAAAAAAAAAACATATAACTCCACTCTATAAACCAAATGGAGTTTTAAGGTGAAAATATTTTTCCCTTTTTTCCATATCTACCTCCACATTCTATCCCTTTCTGAGTTTGTTTTCTCCATTTCTTTGAGTCGTTCTATCCAACTCATTTTGGCATTTCCTCATGTAGAGTTAGCTCCTCAATCAATGTACTAAAACAACAAGGATAGCTCATAGAATTCAATTAGTATGAAATATATTCAACATGTTAATAATTCATGCACCTTGTATACATTATCATTTCAATAATGTAGCAAAAATTCATACAAATTCAATTCATGATTAAGAACAATTTATTTATGAAAGTTTACCACAATTCAAATGACAAGTTTTCAAAGACACAATCACAAGTATATTGCATTCTTTCATATGGTAACACCAACAAAAAGAAAAAATATGTCGTATATCATGTCATACATAACACTCTTTCACAATTTATATATGAGCATTTCATGCTAGCTCATTCTAAAGAGTGCCACACAACCCACTCAAAACTAACATTCCAAATACAACAAAACATAACCTTCAAGATGAGGTCAACTAGGCAATAATGACATTACCCAAAACATAACAAGTACTATTTCTTGTGTCAGACAGCTGGCTTAGGTTGATGGACAATTGGTATGAATTATTGGTTTTCATTGATGTCAACCCTTAGAGAGTGATATTGTAGATTGATTTCAACCCTTAGTGATTGATGTCAACCCTTGGAGAAAGTCCGGTAGCGAATTCCAGTAGCACAAAGGTTTGGGTAATGGACCCAAGGTTGTTTCATGTATAATGGTATGAGTTTTAATATATATGAATATAAGAATATTCTAGATGGATAGTACATGTCATTCCGTTTCTGGTGGTATGCGAAACGTCACATAACTCCTCACGGTTAGAGAGTTATGGCCATGTGAAGTTGGAGAACCCAGGTTTGGGTAATGGACCCAAGTTTGTTTGATGGATAACGATATGAGTTTTGATATATTTGTAGGTAATAATATTCTATATGGTTAGTATATGTCATTCCATTTCTAGTGGTATGTAGAACGTCACATAACTCCTCACGGTTAGAGAGTTATGGCCATGCGAAGTTGGAGAACCCTCATGAGTCATCTAGAAGCCCCCAAAGGTCAAAGTAGTCAAAGTGGTTTAAGATATTTTTAGAAGGTAAATAATAAAGTGAAGTGATGAGTGTACTATAATTTAAAGTTAATACAAAATAAATTATTTAAATAATAAAGTTAATGGAGAAANTAAGATGGTTAGAAGGTAACCCCTTGAGGTAAAGTGAAGTGACGAGTGTACTATAAGTCAAAGTGGATACAAAATAAATTATTTAAATAATAAAGTTAATGGATAAATTACTAATCGGACAAGTGGTTAGAAGTTGGTTAACCCTAAAATAAGGAAAGTGGGTTAAAATGGTTAAAAGGTAACCCCTTGAGGAAGCTACATGAAAGTATAAATAAGAGGCAAGGCTCTCTCATTTTATATCACACTTGAGAATATTGAATATCTACAGGTGAATGAGGTAACCAAAGGATATCTAAGCCGAATTTCAGAGAGAAGGTGAAGTAAAAAAGGCCGAAATTCAAGGGATGATAAATTATTTTGATGATGCTTTCTAAGGTATGTTATTTACAGGTCATCTCACCATTTTCACAATAATTTTTTTTATAGAATGATTCAGACCGTGAAATTGATAGGACATTGAGAAAACATATCCAAGTAGCCATGGTATGAATTTAATCTTGTGGGTCGTTATATTTTTGGAGTTACACTCCGTGGAAAATAGGGTTTGTGGCTAGTCCTGAAACTAGTCTAAAACAGGTGTTTCGGGTAAAAACGTCATAAATTATTCATAAAAGATCCAAATTAAGTAAGACCAAAAATGTTGGTTGGAGTACACTCTGTAGTATTCTATGTAAAATTTTCAAATCCATACAACAAATATTTCGTGCGGGACACACTCTACAAGTTCATTCTCTAGAATAAGCCAAAATTCAACAAGGTATGCCATTTTTGCTATAACTCCTTTTCTGAGAGGTTCCAAGTAGTGACACATGGAGGAATTGCATAAAACACACTGAAGAACATTGCGTACTATTTTTAGATCTTTATTCATTACAAGTACATAGTTATGATTATTTCACGTTAGGGTTGTTGACTAATCCAAAACTAGTCATGTGAGACTAAAGAAAAGTTTGATGAAAATGTTGGTCTCTTGTTATTAAAGTTAAGGAAGGTTTGCAGGTATGTGATCATATACACTAGGTCTATTACAGAGTTACAAATCAGATTTGGATGATGAAATTGATGAGGGCTTTTGGTTGAGGTACATGTTGGGTATATGGTTGAGACAAGTAGTCGATGAGTTGGCACATACATGAGGTGTATAGTTGATGATGTTGGTATATATTGATGAGTAGTTGATACATGATTGGTACATACTTGGTACATGGTTGGAGGCACTTGTTAGTATTATTGTTGACATATGGTTTATAGATGATGAAGCA
>JASDQU010374597.1:91036-111032 GCA_032191745.1 Picea mariana
TTCCAAAACTTGAAGATGAAGGAAAAATCATATTGGATCCTGAAGCCATCATTGACACAAGAATTCACCAGCTGAGGAATAGATCCATTTCAGAGTATCTCATTAAATGGAGGAAACTACCGGCTGAAGATTCCACTTTGGAAGATGAGTCTTTTATATAGAAGCATCCAGAGTTACGCAAGCATTGCAAACAACACTTGTTTTAAGGGGAGGGGCATGTTAAGCCCTAAATAATGGCTCATTACCCCTTGATTGGGGCATATTACATTAGTAATGTTATTTTATTTATGTCAACTTTAGTCCATTAGTTGTAATTATACCTCCTAGTCTTCTATATATACCAAAGAGAAATTTTCATTTGGAATCATCTTGTAATTGTACATTTATGTGGGCATAAGGAGGTTTCCCCCTCGAAGAGGCTTATTATCTGAATTTCTCTCTTTTTCAAGGTGTTGAGTACTTATTCTAAGGTTTTCCTATGCTATATTAATATTTGGTTCTTAACAGAGATAGGAACATGGTGGAATCAATGACCAAGGTGGCAAGCGAGATTCAATTTCAGTCATATATCTCCAAGGGCCCCACATAAGCAAAGTGTAGCTAGGGTATGAGAAGGGTTGTTAACAGTTATGCGAGTTTGTGACTTCAAAATAATTGGATTTGTCGATGTTCCAACCCCGAGGGCCGTTGGATATGTAGGTTAGTTCCGTCGGAGCATGTGTAGTTGGAAAGAGTTTTTCGGAGTGGAGTAGGTGCTGGAAATATTCTAACTTTGATGGGAGGAATTTAATGAAAAAGCAATCTCCAAACCAGTGAACGAGGGAGTCATATAGGTCAGGTGGCAGATGCCACATTAGTGCCATGTTGGATGGCATAAGTGATGGGGAACCTCGTGGTTGCCACATGGCACTAAAGATGAACTCAATGATTCAAAGTCAAGAGACTTTGGAGACACTCTAACTTCTGATCCAGAGCTTAGTTTTGAGCATGGTTATAGTCGTTGGAAATCTCTTGACGAGCATAATATGATGGTAGCCTCTAGATGAGAATTTGACGCGATTGAGGAAAAGCAAAAATTTAATATCCCATCCCTTGAAAAGGTATGTAGGGGGTTGGGTGTGTTACATTTTCGATTCGGGATTTTAATTTAAGGTTTTTGTTACACACATCACATGTCATGTTTGCAAAGGGTCATAATTTTAATCCCAAAAAATAAAAAAGGTGCTACTAGTACCACCACTTTTCAATTTAGGGGTTGATTTTGGTGTTTTTGACACAAAAATTATGATTTTTTAGGGATAGAGTTCTCATTTAGAAGTCAGAGTTCTTTTCAAGTTGGTAACTTTGTTTCCTCTTTATGTTCCTCCAAGAAAATAAAAATTTGCAATGTTTATGTGTTTCCTTTCTCTCTTTCTTCTTCGCACAATCTGTGAATTCTTATTCTCTTTATCCACTTTTGCTTTGTGGATTTATGGTTCAATATCTGAGGAGATAAACCCAAAGAATCGAGTTTATTTTCTTTTTCTCCTACAAATTCACCAAGATGGCACCATTTTCCAAATCATGAAGCACATCCAAAAGCAAAGTTGATATCCATTAACAATAAAACCCAACAAGATTCTCTTAAGCAATATTGATATTCTTCAAGGAAAGAATAATTAGCACTAAAATTGATACAATTATGTATGTACAAAGTGGGATATGAAGATGAACAAACCTTCAGAATATCATCATTTGAATAGTCTTCCATAGGATCTACATTATTTCTTAAAGTACCACCAAACATTGTTGGGTCTTGTAGAATAATACTTAATTTGGATCTTAGATCATGGCGGCCTATTGTTGAGATGTTTACTCTATCGATGAAAAGTATTCCACTTGTTGGCTCCATAATGTGGAAAATGGATTGAATACAAGTAGATTTTCCACTTCATGTCTTCCCTACAACTTCCACCTTTATCCCTATAGGGAAAAAATGCATGTAAGGCCTCATAAGACAAGAGGAATATGGGATCCATAACCCACCTGATTGTATGGATTAAGTTTGTAGAATAAACAATGAATCAACATGCAAATCAATAGTTTTGAATATGTAAAAAAATAGTCTATTTGTAGTAATTTTCGACTTGCAAATCAATTAGATATATTTTTCATCTAGATGGCCAGTTGGAATTTGGTATATAATTGTCTCTGATCAATGGTGGATCACTAGGAATATGTAAATATTGCATTATCCTCTCCAATGAGATCATTACAGTCTCCACATAACAAAGGCACCATATTACTTAGGCTTGTATCATCAAGTTTAGACCAGATGTTACTTCCAACCTTGCAATGCCTGTGAAGGTGACATTTGATTAACTTTCATTATAAATAATATGCATAGCCAATTCACATTGGTTTAGGGAAGGATAATTGAATTCCAATGAAATCCTTTTGTGCTTACTTGGTATAATTACATCTTCTGGAAATAAAACAACGACCACCAAAGAGAATGCAAACACAATATTTGGTAGAAAATCCATCCAAATGCCAAGCCACTCATTGCCCCCAACATTGTGGCGACTAGGTCTAGTATGTTTATCAATCAGCTCGAGATTTCTCTCCATAAATCAAGACTCCTGGTCAAAACTTGTAATGGTGGTTTCTCCAAAGATTAATTCTGGAGAAACATGTTGTATGATTGGAGCCTTACAAACTCCATCCAAATGAGAAAATTCCCTAGCTATCGCTATGTAATATTGTTGCATGCATGGAGGGCCATATGAGTTACAAAAATTATATTATTAATACTCGTTAAAGCCCAATACTAAGGAAACAAATATGTGCAGATAAAAATGCAACCATGATAGAATCCCCATGAAACTTTTACTATCCATTTTAAAACATTGCCTTCATATTGATTATGGTCTTTGTCTACTAAAACTTGAGGTAGATATTAAACTCTTATCTCCTCTTTATGTTCCTCCAAGAAAAATAAAATTTGGAATGTTTGTATTCATTATTATTGAGAGATGCAGACTCCATAGAATACCTAATACCATATACAAGTTGCATCCATTGGTATAAATACAATGAAGACCTTCCAAGCAACTTGATACATTATTGCACTGATCCCCAAGAGTTGTATAAATGCAAAAGCCAAAGCTCCTAGTTGAGAAGGAATTGATGTGTCCACTGCACTTAGATTAGTTGATGTTTACCCAACAACAAAGATTTTTTTATTGACTCGCTAGAATCAAATGATTTCCATCTACATATTTTGAAAGAAAAGGTTTTAGTTTGTTAGAAAAATAAACATCAACTGACCTGATTTAGTGTATTCCCAATTGGAGTTGCATCAAAGGACATTAGTGCACGAAATATACACCCGTGCAGATTGTTAAAAAATTGACTGTCAGTTTAAATCCTACTAGTGAAAGAAGCACACATCTCATAAGAATGCATAATGAGCTTCTTAATGTCAAAGAAACAAACCAAAATGAGAAGGGAGTTTCTAACAAGGGATTGTTCGAGATATTACACACTCACCTATAATTATTTTCCTAAGTTTGGTATTCCAATGTTGAGAACACTTGCTTATATGAGAATATTCTCTCTAGAGAATATTCCCCTACAAAATAGGGCATTCCTTTTGAGTTTAGAGTCAGTCACACTCAATTATACTAGTGGAAATCCCTTGAATGCATGGAAACCTTGGTTTTGTCACCAGCAGTTGCATGTGTTTCTCTCACTTCCACATGTGTGACTCAGTTAACTGATGATTGCATGGCTCAATTAACTAGGACTAGGTGGTAGTTCACTCCAATTTCTGTCAGTGAGTGTCTAGATCTCTCTAGATCACTAATATGGCACATTAGTTACTCATGTAGCCTATATCTATTGTAAATTATTCACTCTTTGAGTGTGGAATACGATTAATATAATTTTTTCATTCTTTCTTCCATTTTTGTCTTCGCTTCACACCATTTGCAAGTTATGTATGTTTCATTGTTAGCTATATATTCTGTGTAGATATCTCAAAAAATATGCATGGTATCAGAGCCCACAAGCCGCTAGAAAGTATCGTCACCAACACTCTTTTGCAAGTACCAAAGATAGAACAAAGTAGCAGGACATATGGAATCTATGTTTTACTCGTCGACAATACTTCTCACGCCTCATAACTATTTGGAGTGGAAGCCAAAGATTCTACTTCTTCTCAGAATTAGAGGCTTATACCAAATAGCCATGGAAATGGGAGTAGAGCCTCATTTTTTCGATGAGAAAAATAACTTTCTCAATAGACATGATATGGCCATAGGATGTATCTACATGTTTGTTTCCCCTGAACTTTTCCATCAAGTAGATAATGAATCACAAGACTCAACTCCAAACGACTTATGGACCAGATTGGAGGTTCTATTTCGGAATAAGGAAGATTGCATGAAAAATATTGACAATATAAATCCAGTAGAAAATCCATTGGAAGATCAATCCTCTCAGTTTGAAGAGCCTTCTACATAGGTATCCACACAACTTTTTGTTCCATTCATTGAAGATGATGTCTACTCCATTTTAGATATGTTTTTTGAATCAAATACAAAATATATCATCCATGTATATCAATAGCTACATGTAGACAATTTTTCATGCGCCATTCATACATCCTAGGAGCCACATGAAAAGACTACCATGCATGCATCTCAGGAGCAGAAAAGGGGGGCGAGTGCACTATTGTACTAGATTTTATCCATCTTCTTCCCAAAGAGGATAGTTTCTTTAATTTTCTCACTTTGTGTCTAAGGAGACTGAGGAACATATTGTTTGGTACCACTTAAGTTGACAAAGCCTTATTATTTTTGTATTTCACCTAATAAGCAAGATAAAAGCCTCGATTTTCCTAAACCAACAATTCCACATACTGCAACCCTCATGCCTCTTTATTTGGACATTAAACCTCTTATAGTTGGACTAGAGTAATCAAGATTCCAAGAAAATGTGCCTTTTTGGATTTGAATTTCTATGTCAATTGAATCCTTAGATAACTTTTTTACTCCATGTTCTAGCTCCTCCAGCAGGAAGGCCGCAGTATGATCTGTTGACACTTTAGTTTGAGAAATCATATATATTAAGTAATAAAGATTGTCTATAGGTCACCGAAGTATATTGAAGGTAGAAAGTGCATAAATAATTCTACTTGTTGCTAAAGGTGCTTCTGTAAGAATACCTATACCAAAAGTCACAACAGAGACAAGCCTTTGTGACTCCAAAAAACAAATGTTGTCATAGATAATGTGTAAGCATATTTTTTCTTCCAACTACGTTTTGACTGCCTTGAAACTTCTAGCTTCCAAATAAATCTCATCTCCCAAGCCCATGCAATTTTAATATCCTCATAATTTTTAATATTTTGGATGTAACCTTCATCCCTTTCTCTTTTTCCTCCATTAACCTCTTCTTAAAAGTTTGTTGCAATTTTCCAAGTAGGAAATTTGGCAACATAACTACTACTGAGGCTGTCGCCCTCGTAATGCTACCAAGCCCAAGTTCTAACATAGAATAATAAGGTCCAAAACAACTTGGAGTGATATAAACCAAATGTTGTGCATATACTAACAGAAGCCTCCAACACTTTGAACATATACATTCATATAGTTGATAATCTCTTTACTTGTGTGCTTCTGTCTTGACTAACCAGAAAGAAAGAAGACCTCCTTGTAAATATTGGTTGTCAATGTTGCTTTAGTGCATAAAGTTAACTCATGTTGTTTGAAATCTCTTTGTCTCTATGAAAAAGGATCCAATACATTTTCCACAAAATATGAACAAACTAGCGCATCGCCTTGACTTTCAAACTACTTATGTCCATCTAGAAACTGAACAAAGGCACCTATAAAGTATGGACCTACATATGATAAACAATATTTAAATGCTGCTACGGATGCAGTCAAAATTATTTCCTTCAAAAAAAAAGAAAAATAAGGCTTTTTATATTCACCTAGTATGGCCTTTGGCCTCTAGTTGATCTCTGAATTTATGGTATGCTTGACCAACCATGACTACATCTGCAACTTGTGGTACATCATCTGTTGATGTTTGTAGCATCAAACAGGTACTTCCGCACATGACTAAGTTTCTAGACATGTGGAAGTCGTCCAAAGCCTTATACCTTGATACTTTAATTAAATGAATTATTAAAGTAAAGTGTTTTTATTAATTAGTTGAGTTTTATTTAAGTAAATTATTTAATTAAGATTAGTGACTTAAATCTTATCCATTGATCTCAAGTGAGGTGAGAATTAATCTCAACCATCAATCACTTTGAAGATTAGGGTTAGGTCATAACTCAAGATTAGAAGAGCAAGGATATGGTAAAGAAGGAGGGTCGATTGTTTGATTTGGCACAGAGAGCAGAGAAGGACTTTTTATCAATGAGATAATAGATAGGTGGAGAAGGAATTCCATCTAGAGATTGAGTCAAGGAGAAGAGAAAATAGAGGCAACTACAAGTGGGTTTCATCCAATTGAAGCCACTAGAAATAGGAGTGTTGTGCACATATTTTGTTACAGTCTTTAAGTGCATGTACATGGTTTTTAATGGAGACATACGCATATACACGGGTTTTCTTAAGGAAAGGTGTGTACACCTTGAAAAACATGCTACTTCAAGGATATATAGCAATGTAGACTTTGCCAAGTTTTTCTGTAGTTGTATTTCTCTTAGTGGGCCATTATTCCTTTTATGGGAGCCCTAATTATATCTTAATAAAATCATCTCAGTACTAGTTTTCCCATTGGGGTATCTACCCAAAAATATGTATGTATTGTGTGTGAGATTTTGGTTACTAGTATTTCTTCCACTATATTTGTTTGAGTTGATTATTCTAGCAATTGGATTTTGTTTTGTGAGTTGCTAATATTATTTACAACAATGAAATCACCAGATAAGAATTTACCTAGGGTTGGGATTAGATGATTTCAATATGGTATGAGAGTTGTAGCTTTGAGAGGAAGCCAAATTTCAGATCCACAACAATTGATAGCAGATCTATCAGTTCTTCAAGGAGATATTACTGGATATATAATCAGTAGTCGAAGATCGAGGGGTTTGGATTTGATAGAAACATTTGTATTGAAGAAAAACTAGGGTTTTCAGTCGTATGGAGTTGTATGCTATTTGCAGTAAGGAAAGTCGCGTACATATGAAATTTTTCTTAAGGAAAGTCGCGTACATACGTGTGTTTCAAAAGTGACAGGTGTGTACAAGTCCGTGGAGGTCAGTATAGGGTTAGTTTCAGTAGTAGGTTATTTGTAGGAAGATTATCGGGTTTAAGGGATGGCAACAACAAGTCTGAGAGTTGAATAAAGATTCGATGGAGAATCCAACTTCCTATCTTGGAAATCGAGGGTTATGTTGGATTTGAAGGAATATGAATTTTTGGAGATAGTGGACAAAGTAATTGTTCCATCGACAAATCCACAAGATTTGGAAGCTCATTAGAAGAAGGAGATAAAATCTGAGTGGTTGAACTTGGAGTAATGAAGGATCATCTAATTCCCTACTTATCTGAGAAGAATACAACCAATGAGATGTTCGATGCCTTAGTAGGATTATTCCAAAGTAATAACATGAATATGAAGATCTGGTCTTAAGAAATAAACTCAGATCTATGCAGATGTCTATAGCTGATAATGTTACTAGCTACTTCATGAGGATCACTCAGGTACGTCATCAACTTGCAACTGTAGGGGAGAAATTTGATTATGTAGAGCATGCTAATGTGGCATTGAATGGTTTTCCCAAGTCTTGGGAACCATTTGTCAAGGGATTCTTCGCTTAAGAAAAACTCCTAGATTGGCAGAGGCTTTGGGATGATTGCATCCAGGAAGATACGCGGGAGGAGTACAAAGGAAGCAAGTAGGGAATAAGTGATGAAAACTTGTCCCTTGTGTTGGGCTCTAAATATGTCCTAAAATCAACCTCTACGCATCAACCAAAGGTAGGCGCTAGCACAAGCATTTTACTTGTTTCTTACGTAGGTTCTTACCTTCTGTTTTCAATACCCAACCTCCAGAGATGCAACATCTATAAAGGAACAACAATCATAAAGGGAACGACAACTGTTCCTTTCAAATGAATATCAACTACCCTCAAAGGAACAACAATCGCATGAAAGGAGCAACAACTGTTCCATTCAAATGAACAACAACTACACTCAAAGGAACAATAGTCGCGTGAAAGGAACGACAATTGTTCCTTTCAAATGAACAACAACTACACTCAAAGGAACAACAGTCATGTGAAATGAATGACAACTGTTCCTTTCAAATGAACAACAACTACACTCAAAGGAACAACAGTCACTACATTGGGCTGAACTAATGTTTGAATTAATTGCATTGTAGTATTTTCCCAACTATTTAATTTGTCAACCCAAGGAAGTCTTTTATTTCAAAGTTACCGTGCAGAATATATGCAAGCAACAAATTCCAACTAACACTATTATCTATTTAATAAAATAAAACACAACTTAAAATCAATCAAATCCTCTCTTGCTTGAAAATACACTCAGTTGAAATAAAATCACTACCACACTCTTACATAAATTAAAGGAGTATTAACAAAATGAAGTAACAACAACATGAATTGAATCTTACTGTAACAACAATCTAATAAACAACACACAACTGTAAGCAATGATCAACTAATCATAAACCAAGATAAATTAAGACAATGAAAAGAAAAATACAAGTAAATGAATAAGACCAATACATACCAAATTAAGGGGCCCTTGCCTCACCTAGCATGCATGGCCAAAATACTTACAAGATTAAGAGAAAGTTGCACATAATTGCAGATCCATCAGCTCCTTTGTATTATTGAAGAAAACTTAGAAATTACATAAGTTCAGCTCTTTCTTACAAATAAATTCGATATAATTTCATGAATTCCCCTCTCCTGATTGAAGAGGTCTTATTTATACAAATAAAATCCCGAAATCCCTGGGTTTCTCAAATAAATTGCTAAGTTTAGAGAACCGACCGGAACTATAAATCTGGAAAATACCCTTTTAAAGAACCAACGATTTCTCTCAAGCCGTAGCTTCAATTGGAAAACGACCCAGTATGAGCTCAATTGGGCCCATTCTGAACAAAACCCATGTCTTGGACTGTCGAGATTCATCCTCATTGGCTCACAATATTCCACCCAAATTCGTCTCTCCTTATCTGCCACATTTTTCACTGAAAACGGTTAACCACGAGCTGGAACTCACATGTGTCATTTGGAGTTTGGAGCCTTGACTGCTGCAACTAAAGGAAAAAATAAAGGAAAGATAGACACATGAGATCATACATGCACTTAACTAATAAAAAAAACTAAAGGAAAGATAAGCATATGAGATCTGCTAAATAAATAAAAAGAAAAAATTATAGTGTGAAATAATACAAGAATGTGTTGTTATTTATCTATTTGAGAATATGCAAAACCAATAATACAAGAATGTGTTATTGTTTATATATTTAAGAATATGCAAACCCAATAGATGGACAAGAAAAAAATGAACTGTCAAACATACAAGATTGTATCATTGCATATCTATTTAAGAATATATGATAGTAGACAACATGTTAAACCATGCAAAACCTATTTGAGAATATATGGTAGTAGAAAACACTTTAAACCATGCAAAGCCTATGCTGGTATGAACTGCACTAAAATGAAGAAATTTTCATGATCTACCAATTTCCTTTCAGAAAACTTGTGTTTGATTTTGGAAGAAGGTAACCAATGTGGAATTAAAAGGAGGTATGCATTCAAGCATTGTGTTATAGACATGCCAATGAACAACGCATACCTCTTGTACAACTCAAATAACATGTATGAAAGGGAATTGCATTAGGAAAACGATTTGCAGGACATGGTTTAGTACTATTCACATAAACCCACATTTTTGTAAGGGTATTCACTTGACTTTAGGCAAGATTGTATTAATTTCCTTGACTTTGTTAGAGAAAAGATCTATTAATTACAATTTAATTCTAATGATTAACACTTCTAAATAAGTTTACATGAAAATCAACTTACTTATTAAAATGGAGATTCTAAATAATTTCAAATTTTAAATGAAAATCAACTTAATAATTAGAATGGAGATATTGGTATATATATGATATTATTATTAAAGTGTTATTACAACAAGTGGAAGAGATGTTTAAATTGTTTTTAGTTGTTAGAATATTAATTTAAAAAATGAAAAAAAAAAATTACCACTTAAAGAAGTCAATGCTCTCAAATCTAGGATAGAAGAGATGTTCAACTCTTCTTTGATTGGTGCAATAGTAATAAAAATAAAATTCTCAAGATAGAAGAGATATCCAAATTAATTATAGGTAATGTTTATACAATAAAATCTTGAGATAGAAGAGATTTTCAACTCTTTTTTGGTTTGTGTGATAATGATAAAATAAAATGCTCAAAATGATGTGACAATAAAATAAAACCTTAAAATGGAAGAGATGATCAACTCTTTTTTAATTTGATCATGTAGTCATTAAAAAAATTCTCAAAGCTAGAAGAGATATTCACCTCAAAGTTCATATCCCCTTAATAAAATAAAATCTCAAAATTAAAGAGATGTTTTTAGTTTTTCTTTAATTTTGAGAACAATAATTAAAAAAAATATTAAAAATAAAAGAGATGTTCAATTCAACTTTAATTTATATAATGCTCGTAAAATAAAATAAAAATCGGAATGAGTTAAAATTTGAAACAAGATATTATTACAATAGAAAATATAAAATATGTTTAACTTTTTTTAAAATTAATGCAATATTAATAAAATAAAATGGAAAAAAAATACTATTGAAAAAAACAAGTGTTCAATGGAAATGGTGTTTAACAATTTTTTAGTCTAAAATAAAATGCTCACAATACAAAAGGTATACAATTCAATTTTGATTGGTGTAATGCTCATAAAATAATTTTGATTGGTGTAATGGTTGAAAAACACAGATAAAGTATGGTTGAACCATATTTTATCTGTGGTTTTCAAGAATGATATGGATTTTTTTATACATGCCCTTTTTATAAATATCCTATTTGGAAATATGATTGAAAATAGTCAAAACAAATCATCAAATTTTGGAATGTACTTTCAATGAAATATAAAAAATTATGAAATGTACATGTGCCACTTGTTTAAAAACATCATAATGGTATTCCATCTTCAATTATTCGTTCATAATTGACTTTGGACATTTTCCATTTTCAATTTTTTTTTTTTTGATTGAACTTCTATTAACTTTATGCGCGTTGCACATACCAAATGACTATATTGACAACTTGTGACATCTGATTGGTAGTCTTGAAAGTGAACATGAGTATCATTTTGATGGGCTTCTTGAAAAAAATATCCTTTCAATACAATGGATCCTCCTTCATATATAAAACCGTTATCATCAAAATCTTCTAATAGCCTTATCTTTTGTTCTATGCATCACATCAAATAATATTTCACATTTTTAGTGTTGTCTACAGGTGAAACCATGAAAAAAACATCTTCTGTAAATAATTGGATATATTGGACAACAAATAGTTTGTGTTAGATTATCACACAAGTACATTTACAAGTTATTTGAAAAAATTTAAACATAAAAATTACCTTCTCTAACAAGATCAGAAACTCTATCGCCATCAACTGACACTATAGTTTCATTTGATTCCATCTCCTCTGAGCTTGCAAGTGGAATTTTCCCTTTTACATTAAGTTCAGTATGTTTCCAAGCTTTAACATATCCTGCATTTTCATTTTCTCAAATATCTATGGATTCTGTGTCCTCTATGCAAACTGAATAAAAACAAGACTCATTTATTCTATCAAATGAAAACACATTTGAAAACATTTTGTTTTAACTGAATGTATTTTTCGTGTCCTAGGTATTGTAATGGTGTCATATGAGATTGTGCGTTATTGTATTGAAACGCGCTCCCTCATCTCTGTCTGAGATTCATAACCGGCCACCAGGATGAAATGATCGTTCGTTATGGCCCCTGCTGCATTTCAGGGCGTGATCGAGCCTACGCAATCAATGTAGGCAGGCTGGAGTCTGGCCCTGACAGCCTCATCTAGGACAGAGAGAGAACTAGTGGAAAGGAAGGCATGGTATGGTAAACTTAGTTCATCAACTATCATTCAAACGAACCCTAGTTCTATGACATTGAGTAGGCAATCGACACAGAACTCGCGCTCCCTCTCTTTGTCCACTAAAGTGATGAAAAGGGAATATTATGGTGAGAATACATCTAACAAGATCTTAACAAAATGAAACTAAGTAATAGAAAAAGATCTAATTGAATGAGAGATAACGTTTCGAAATAATAGAAATGGTCAAGGTCGTAAAGTGGTAAATCAATAATTTAAAAAACTAATCCAATAGCTGAAGATATAGTTATCTATTTACATCTTGGATTCCAACATACCAAAAAAGCCTGCACAAGACAAGAAATTGTTAACTTGAAATCTCTGAAGAAAATGATTGAAGTTTGAATACGTTCCAATAAAAATATCATGTGTACATGTGTAACATTTATATATAGACACACCTATGCACATCCCTTGACGGATTACATTCATGGCTTAGCGCCATTTTTCACCATTCAACAACTTGTTCAGCGGATTCAAATTGATCGGCATGAGGGTTCATCTGATACCTTCAAAGTACTCGTTTTACACATGCCCCTGCACCGTCGTGCTATCCTTTTCCATGACCAGTCTCAAAATAATTCCAACAATGTGTAATGTTTAATTTTTTATGAAGACGACATAAAAAATAGAATGATCATGAAGATTTGAACTAACCCACACATGCATCTGACCATATCCAATGTCGATCGAATCTGATTTCGCGTTCTTTCAATGAATCATAAAATTTATCAAAAAAAAATTGTACACAATGTGTGTCGTGTGCTCGATCATCACTTATATAAAAGTGATATTCTTTAATAACATGTCAATTGTCGTTGGTGCTTTCTATGTTATCAAGACTCTGTTGAGCATGTCTATATAGAACGAGGACAAATATCGTGACTTGATCATAATGATAATATTCACTCTGTATTTCTTTTTGTGTAGCGAATGTGTAATTCTCTGCAAAATCAACTACAGACAAAATTGTCCCTGGTGGAGACAATTCACTGGATTGTTTGAAGTGTAGATCTTGCCATCGATCTCTATGTGAATTCTTGGTGTATTTATAAATTTCTTTCTCAAACTTCAAAAAATCTATCACACAGATTTTATTTACCTTCAAATCAATCCTTTTGGAAATAACATTTGAAGAATGTGAAGCTGTATTGTTGATATATTTGTATCTCTTCCAATTGACTATTATCTTAGAAAATGTTTGATCATTCATATCAATATGATACTTTGAATTTGTTACAAGGGAAAAAATCTCTATAGCTAAGGGTAAACCACAACAAATAGGTATGACTGCAGAAATCAACTCAATTCCAACATATGCTATATAAACTAATGTGCAATACAAGAAAGAGGCCTACCTCGATCCAACATTTGATGATGTTCCACCACTGAGCACTTTGACCCAAAGCTTTATACCTGCGAGAAGTTCTCAACAAATAAGAAAATCAAGTATATAGTGATGATATAAAAGGGGTTAGCACATCAGATATCATAATCCATTAATAAACATTACAAGCACACCCATGGATAATAATCATATATTTGCAAGATACCAATAGGACGGGAAAGGAGTATTTCTATTAATAATTGATCAGCAAAAGTGTCAACATTACAGACTTCCGTTTCGGCACGGTTCGAAACCAAGAAACCAAGTTCCTTCCAATTGGGTCCCCACCACTTCAATCCTCCACCAAAGGCAAGCTCATGAGAAAGAGGCAAAGAGGTCCTCTCAATAATAAGGGAAGAGCTTGGGGGATGAACACTGTGTTCAGACTTGAGGGACAAAGGGATGCAGACTCAATATGAATTAATTTCTCCAGAGTAACTTTGCTCTCAAAGTTGAATGCTTTCTCTGTTTTTTTTTCCATAGTTCGAAATTGTGCTCTTATAGCCTCTAGGATGCAACTGAAGGGCCGAGTCAGAACGTTTATGATATATGGAAGGCCAAGGATCAGAGGTCATTTGTTGTGACATGGAAACTCAACCTCATTTTGTATTTTTGGCACAAATCCTGATATATGCGAGATGTAATGGAACAACAAATGTATACACATCTTACATAGCAGTTAGGGAGCGTATAGGTGGAAAAATGTATATTTTTAGCTTTGGATTCATCAAAAAGAGATAAAAAGTCTACATAGGGAAATGGAAAAAGGTCCTTTGTGCAAGATAACAATGGTGAGGCAAATATTTCTATAACAGATGCCCCATAATGTGTGAGATCAGAGGAGTATCTATGATGACCGAAATAAATTAGAAATAACCCAGAAGTGGAGTGGTAGAGAACCAACTGGATGAACTCAATTTCTCATTACATTATGTACTGACTTTGCATACATGGATGCCAAGAATACAATGTAGATTCATGTGAAAAATATACCAAACAAGTGTTCATGGCCATGAATAGGAAAATACAAATGCGGTTATATGCCAAAATTTGTCATAGTCCGGAACAAGGCCCAGTGAAACCAGTCTCAAAAATTAATCCGAGAATATTTGTATACCATGTAGTACAATCTGACCTCCCATGATCATTGGAGTCAAATAGGTATTGGTCCAATGAAATGGAAGCAACATATTAGGAAATCTGTGGCGACATAGTGATGTTTTCAAGTCTTCTACACTATCCTCCAATGGTGCAAGTATACAACATGTGAATAAGTGAGTTGAGGTCGAACACGATGAGACATCGTTTGATTACCAGTCATTGAAGTATACCGTTAACAAACGCAAGACAACCTACTCATGATGAAGGTAGGTATCAAAGCACCGAGTACATCTCTACAAATGTGAATAAAGGAGTTGGTGTCGAACACTTGAGAGATCCATTAATCATGAGACATTGATGTATTCCCATCTGTCAATGGTGAGAGAGCCTACCACTAATGACAATAAGCCTCAAGGTACTCATAAAACTCTAGGTCTCGTATCTAGAATAAATGAGTTGAAGTCGATGGAAGGAGACCAGCTGAAAGGAGAGAATTGAGGCATCTCTCATCAGTCAGCACGAGGAACAAAGCAGGAGCTTCATGATTTGGTGGAGATCGAACAAAGAACATGTTTACGAACCAATGACCCTGTGTGTCTTTCACGTGTGTCAAATGCAAGCGGTACACAAAAAGGACCCTTTGAATAGCATCCAATGATGAAAAACTGCTGACAAAGGCGAGGAAACCACCAATAAGGCTAATGACATTCAATACACTGCATGAATCTCAAAGTGTGAATAGATGTCTTGCCGTCAAACACAATGGAAACCACCCAGTCAACGACCAATGTTGATTGTTGGGTTCAAGGTGACCTACCAATGATGAAAGTAGGGCCAAGGTGCATGATAAAACCAGAATATCATGTGATTTTGAGACAAACTGAGGGTATGGCCGAAATACAAAGTCAATATTTCTGAGGAGTGGCCAACACACGTTGATAGAATTCCTTTGAACAAGAGCATGAGACATATGGTGAACTCCGACAACATGGACTCAATGATGTGACAATTGGATGTAGGAGACATCAATAACGTTCTTTATAGGGACTGGAAGGGTAACCTTTCGGTAGAGAAAAATTTGTAGCGGGATCATCTTCCTAAGGCCATGCTAAACCCAAAATTATGATGACACGCAGACTCAATAACTTTGTGCTCTATTCAAAGGCGACATGACTGCCGCCAATTACAATATAGTATTCCCTTCCTGCCTATCTTTTTTTGTTTTTTCATAACAAATGAATGCTATGATACAGAGGAGGGAACGAGTGTCACAAGTAAGCAAAACTAGTTCCAACAGTGGAACATACCTATTCTCAATGCAAGGAAATGCATGTGGGAGATGGACACTTGGGGTGATGTTCTCTACAGGGTATAGGGTGTCAAATTGTGAAGGATAAAAACAAGGCTCTACTTGGTTGAGGATGCAAACTGCTTAGGCAACGGTTTATAACGCAAAGCAAGAACCGACTAAAGGCTCAATACAACAAGTGAGGGCATGAGATGCAATCACAACTTAACGGTAAAAAATGTCATTTTTTATGTATTTTAGTCTACTTGGTGTGAAAAATGGGTAAACTTGTGCCAAATAGACGTCTTTTCAAATCCAATTTACGAGTGTGAAAAAGACAATTTCACTCGAAAATCTTTTCTATTGTTGATAGTGAGTCGGAAAAGAGCTTAACTAGGACTCATGATCTCTCAAATCCAATTTTAACGAGTGTGAAAGGGACAAATCACTCGACGATATTTTTAGTTTTTGGACGAGTCAGAAAAGAGATTAACTGAGACTCGTTATTGGGAGTCTAATCAACGTGTAAAGGGGGAGGACAAGGCTCCCGTCCTGGCTTTCTGCTGAAAGTCAATCTTGCGGATAATTGACAAGATCTTGGGAAAACCCAAGACCTTCCAGGTCAAGGAGGAGAAGGTGATAATGGAGGATACAGTCTCCGTGATGGTTAAAATAATGTCTCTTAATGAAAATTACATAGGTGGGGGAATGGGATGTCCCGTCAGGTCATCCTAATCAAAAGGAACCTCATCAGGACTTGAAGGGAGAGCATTCGGGGGAAGAATAAGTCTCTCTCGTTCAGAAGGGGGAAGGTGTGAAATGCTGATGACATGGCTGAAAGGTGCATCATTCTCTTCAAGGAGAGTAGGGTTGACCAGATATTACACTGGCGTGGCCACTTCTTCCATTATAGGTTGAAGAGGATGCATAGTAACGGGGGCAAGAGATGCTTCACCCTTAACAAAGGGGGTGAGGTCGGTAAAAGATTGCATCAGTGGAACCACTGAGATGATCAAGGGAGAAGTGGTATGAAGAGAAACCACAGATGCCTCATAATTAGAAGGTCTCTTGGGTGAGCCCCATGCTTCTAGTATCTCGACACTAATTAGACACAAATGAGTAAGGTGACTTCCTTCGTAAGTCCTGTAAAAGAATTTAGGCTTACGTCTGAGGCGTCTGGGCTTCTTGATGTAACTAGCGCGGGAAAGAGAGTCATCTCCTGTATGATGAATATAAGCAAGAGATGTGACATGGTTATGATTCGGGAAAAAATAATGGTGCCCCCAACATAATTGGTAGAGGTTGGGGGAAAGTTGTCGACGTAGTTTGTAGAAGAAGTCGACCCATCGCCGACATGAATGGCAGAGGTTGGTGATGGAGCACCAGTATGACTACCAGTGACTGGGATGGAGATAGATGGTGGAATTTGAGTCCATGGTCCGGGGAAAGATTGATTATGAAAAATTGCAATCCAGGCAGGATCTTGGTGTACCTCGTGCCCCAACCCAGAAAGGTGTTGGTTCATGCCAAAATGGTCTGATGAGGTTTGGATGGGCATCGTCACTGCGTTTTGTGAAGAGATCGAGGTAGGATAAGGATTATTCAAGTGAGGATATATGTTTCCTCCTTGTGAAGGGGTCCCATAAAGAGGGTAGCCCAAACCGTAAAACTGGTTCTCTCCATGTGAAATACTTTGTGGTAATTGAGCACCTGTCATGGAAAAAGTGTTCGAAGGAATTGACATGGTGGATGAAAGATACATGGGTGGGGGGTAATAAGTGGGATAGGCACCCATCTGAGTACTGGCTCCTGAAAGAGCATAGCTAGTATTGGATTCGTAGGGAGGAAGGTTCCAACCTCCCATGGGGACATGACTCATATCAAACGAAGAAGTAGGCATTGGAGCCATGGTGCCCCCGGGTCCAATGCTAGGATTCATATATGTCGTCCAGGGAGAGGGTTGCATGGGGGAAGGAAATTCAACAGAAAAGTGGCTAGAGATCCAAGGTGCGGACTAAGTGTTGTAGTTCTGCATACCATTATAAAAAACGGATGGATTTCCCCCCATGAACGTCATGGGGGGGTAGCAGTAAACGAGGGAGAAAAAGGAACTCCACTATCCATGATAATAAAGGCTCGACATGAAAACCTATGGTCAACTAATAATCAAAGAGCATACCAAAAAGTCAAACAACCAATATGCATGCAAACGGGTTAAAGTGGCTGAGTGGTCTCCTTTGCTAAAGAAGGTATGTCTCGTCCAAGAGGGACCTGAGACTCCCTGCTAAAGTTTAGAGGTAATAGAATCAGTTATAAGGGCCCTCGTGGTATTAACAACCAGTTGGTCAGATCCCCCTTGAGAGGTAATCCTCCATAACGGTTGTGTGTTGTCTATTTCTTATCTGAATCAGGGTACAAGCAGAATAACCCCTACAAGTAACCTATGAGATACCTAAGTCAAGCAACTAATAAACCACTGTATAACTGATGCACAAGTGAGCAGTTGTAAGTCTGGATCACCGTATGGGTAGGTTAGCAAAGCCCAAAACCTTGAAAGCACTGCCTCTCATAGAGGTATGGGCACTAGCAAGATCCCCAAATACGAATAAATTCATAGAAATATCTCTGACGCTAGGTGAGTATCCAGGGGTTATCCCTTCAACTAAATTCACGTGACTTCGTGATTAACTCCGGTGTGAGCGGAGCCACCTGATATTACCAATTATACAATAGACTTCTCAACTCCCTGTCTCAGACACATATGTTGATTTAATTGCCTTGGAGAAGTTTACTCACAAAATCCTATTCCAAGGTACTAAATCCTAAGCTACTTTGTGCACCCTAAAAATAAAATCATGAATAATCAATTTTAGTTTAAAGCATAAATTTTATTGGCCGTGGTTACTCAAAAAGGTATGGAAATGAAACTCATGGTGTTATGACTCTGCCAGAAAATAAATATGGATACAACGCAAAGTCTATCTTTAACTTTTCAATGAATGATATGCTAATAAAAAAAGTGCAGTCTTCAATTTCAAATCTGCAATTCAGAAGTAAAATATGATCTTTCACTAAATGTACTAAGCTAATGATGAAAACTCAAAGACAAAAATGCCAATCAATGCAAAATGCCTATTTTTTTGTATTTTCAATATTCTGAAAAGAAAATGCATGGACTGATAAGAAAATTGACAGATGAATTCTACAGTGTATAAAAGAAGTAACTCAAGCAGAATACAAGGAAGCCAAGAAAACAACCTAGAAACTAAGGAAAAATTAAAAATAGAAAACAAAGAGAAAGACTACGCCCAAAAATTCGACTCCGAACAGGCTTCCTGTCATTCCAGATAATCTCAACAGGCATTACAGAGACCTAAAAAGGCTCAACAATCTCTAAATCCTACCCAACAGTCACTCAACCAAGCAAAAAAAGCAAGGGGAAGTGGTATACACGATTGTTCAGGGGAACATGGCGTATATATGCTTCTTGTAGTGAGAAAGCAAGCATGTATACACGACTGTCAAAACAAAAAGGGCATATATGCTTTAAAACAAGGCTAGGCAAGGGTAAAAGGCTGAAAACTCAGACTCAGAGTGAACGAGATCTGTCAAGCAATGATATGACAAGAAACATAAAAGAAAAAAAAAATGTAAGAAGAAAAAGTGATTCAACCCTTAGAAGGAAGATCTCTCCCCAGTGGAGTCGCCATTTCTATTACAAGGGGAAAACTATCTATGGCTAAGGGTAAACCACAACAGATAGATATGACTGCATAAATCAACTCAATTCCAACATATGCTATATAAACTAATGTGCAATATAAGAAAGAGGCCTACCTCGATCCAACGTTTGATGATGTTCCACCGTTGAGCACTTTGACCCAAAGCTTTATACCTCCGAGAAGTTCTCAACCAACAAGAAAAGCAAGTATATAGTGATGATATAAAAGGGGTTAGCACATGAGATAGAATAATCCACTAATAAGCATTACAAACACGCCCATGGATAATAATCATATATTTGCAAGATACCAA
>JASDQU010374598.1:44459-54858 GCA_032191745.1 Picea mariana
GTTGACATCAATGACAACAACCAATCTTCCAACAATCTCCCCCTTTGTCATTGATGGCAACACTCATGCTCCCCCTATCATCAAGATCCCAATTTCTCTCCCCCTTTGGTATAAATGGAAAATTTTAGGGCTGCTCCCCCTGAGTTTAATGGAAAAATGAAACTCTCTTCTTTGGGGCTGCTCCCCTTGAACATGTGGCACTCAATAATACTTCATCCTTATTTTTAGTCTCTGGGAATTTTTCTTCCTTAGAATCCTTTTGTGTGGCTTTTGTATTCTCTCTCTTCTTCATGTCTAGGATGTATATGTTGTTCGGTCTTATTTTTGCGGCTGCAACCAATCTTCCTAAGTTATTTTCTCTGATTTTACATTTTCGGGAATAAAACATAAGAGTGTATCCTTGATCACACATTTTACTAACACTGAGTAGATTATGATTCAAGTCTTCAAACAATAGAACATTCTTTTCTTTTACATTTTTTCTTCCAAGCTCTACTACACCTTCTCCAATTATTTTGGTAGATGAGTCATCTCCAAATGCAACATTGCCACCCTTTCTCTTCAAGCTGATGAATTTGTCTTGATCCCCGGTCATGTGTGAAGAACATCCATTGTCTATGTACCATTCATCTTCTTCTTTACATTCTTCACTGGTCAATGGTATTTGACAATCTTCATTGTTTGGAATCTCTTTCCTTCTTCATACTATGGTTGGCATAGGGACATATTCATTCATATATCTTCAATCTTGTGCTTTGTGACCAATATAATTACATTTGTAGCATGAGATATTTTTCTCCATCAATGGGGAAAATGAATTATAAATTTTGTTGACAAATCCATGATTATTTCCATATCTTCTATTTCCACCATTCATGTTTCTTGTGTATGTGTTCCTTTCATTGATTCTGCTATTAATTTCCTTATGTACAAAATTTTTTCAAGTATAACAATGACCAAGAAAGAAATTTTGATGCCTTGGAGTAAGTGGGCTTCTTTGTGATGTAGTCCATCTGGGTTCATGATCTATTCTTCTGCAGTTTCCTTCATACTGATTGAAGATTCTTTGATTCTTGAAGGTAGGAGGCCTTCTTGGATATTCATCTCTTTTGTAATCATTCCTTCTTTCTGGTATCCTGGTCCACTTCTCATAAATTGTCTGTGTAGCTCTTTCTTCAACCTTCTTGTTGGTATTTGCATCTTCTTTGTATGAAATTTCACCCATGCATCCAATATGTGTTAAGTCTTTTGGCACTTGAGAGTTTTTTAATCTCTTCCTCAATGAGACAACTTATTGTTCAAGTTTCTCACAATCTTCTTCTTTCTTTATCATTAGGACATTCCTTACTTCTCCTATTCTTCTTTCTTTTTTGAGTAGAGTTTTCAAGGAAATGATTTCTTCTCTTAGTTTCTCAAAGTCTTCTAATTGTTTCTTCAATATTACAACTATCTTTTCACAACTACCCAATTCACTTCTTAGTTTTATTTGTGTGTCTTTGAGCTTGCTATTTTTAATCTCAACATGCTTCAATTTTTTAAGATTCTAATCTTCTTGTTAAATAATTTTTTCTTCATGATTTTCTTCTTCTTCATTGGAATTTTCTTCTTCAGTGTCATTTCTTTTAATCCTTGGATGAGGACATTCAAATTCAAAATGACCTACTCCTTTACAATTAAAGCAAAATAATTGACCTCTATTTTCTTCTTTGAAATCTGAGATCTTGTAATTTGCTTCAACTTCTTCTTCTTCTTCTTCTTCTGCATCTTCCCTTACATAAAGGTCTTGTAGCTTGTCCCAAATCTCTTTTGATGATGCACATGATCCCACCTTGGATTTCACTGAATCTGTCAATCCATCCAGGATGGTATCTATTGCCAATTTGTTGTTCCTTTTCGCTTCCTTCTAAGCTGCAGTCTTTGGTTTCTTCAAAGCATTGTATCCTGAAGCAACTGAGAACCAAACATCTGCCCCAAGAGATTTCAAGTAAGTTTCCATTCTATTACTCCAGTATTCAAAATTGCTTCCATCAAATGATGGAATCCCATTTGGAATTTTGTCTTCCATTTCTTCTTAGGATCTTCCTTCTAGTGGTTAAACTGTACTGAAGGTAACCTTCTCTGATTCCAATTGATGATACTGAGAAGGGGGTGAATCAGTATCAAGTATAATTTAAAACCTTTTCCAACTTATACTTAAACCATTCAACTATATCCAATGATAAATGAACAATAGTATAAGAGTTACACCAATACACCATAATACACCATGCACAATATATGAGAAATAATAAAACTCTACATTAAATCATCACCATCAACCAGTCATTACATAGAACCTGATAATGCTTCCTGAGACTTCTTCACTTTATGAAATTATTCAATTCTTGGAGTACTTTGATCCTGTCGATAATATTACTCAATGTATTCTCTAAAACTCCTCCAATTTTTACTCCTTGAATCCTCCCCAAAAAGAGGTTATAGAAAGAATGGTAGACTTTATTCAATTCTGGTCTATTTAGGAGAGTGAACTTGCACAGAATTCCCCATGCTCAATAATTAACATCCAATTCTAAAACTCACATACAAGAAACTATAGTCTGTACTCTTTCCAATGAAAATTTTCCCACTTCATTTGGATTCTCAATGAAGAAGTTATGACTTTTTTACCCGGAACACTTGTTTATTGACTAGCTTTAGGATTGGTCACAAACCCTATATTCCACAGAGTGTGTCTCCATAATTATAGTGAATCAAGAGATGGAATTTTTACCATAGGTACCTTGATATGTCTTCTCAATACTATAGCGATTTCACCATATGAATCATTCTAGAAAAAATGTTATATCAAAAATGGTAAGATGACCTGAAAATAACATACCTTAGAACACATCACCAAAAGACTTCATCCTCCCTTGAAATCCGACCTTCTTTTCTTCTTATTTCCTATGAAATTCAACTTGTATCAAAATGAATGTCTAATTATGTTTATTTATACCATTTATGTCACTTCATTCTAACATTAGGGACGACCTGACACTTTCTTATTTTGTAATTCTTTTCTTTAATTATCTTCAATGCCTACATGTACTTCCTTCTTCATTTCACTTTGTCATCTTCAAAAATTCATTTCTCCTCAACCGTGAGGATCCACGTGATGTGCCACATACCACCAGAAAAAACATGATGTATATTGTCCATTAATGGGTGTTGTATATGCATGTGAATTTTCCTTCATGTCCAAATACCTTTATCAATCTTGCAGTCCAAAACCCATGACTAGGGTTGACATCAATGACAACAGCCAATATTCCAACAGACCTGAGTCCTTACAACAAATATTTAGAGATGATAAAGACATTCATCAAAACATCCAAGCATGTAATCCAATCCATAATGAGGAGTTTAATTCTCAAGAACATGAAAGAAAATGTGAACAAGAAATAGTTGATTGGAATTTTGAGCACAGAATTGACGATATCATAGGTTCTCGTGAAGCTTCCAATGAAAATAATTTTGCAAAGAACTGTATTCCACATGTTGAGAGAAGGGATGTCGATCTAGCTTCTAATCCATCCCATGATAAGTGAGGGACTTATAATTTTATGTATTTATTCGTAGACATTCAAGAAGATGAGTTTGCAAATCAGTCTGTTGAAGAGCATGTTGACGTCCCAGAGTTGTTCTTGCTAGATGATATTGCATATGCTACTGATTTACCTATATATGATGAATATGATGACGATTTTTATGATGAATATTTAGAGAAACCAACTGCATGTCCCCTATCATAATTTTTCTTTCAGCAGTGTAATGAAATGACTCAACCTACATATCATAGTTACAAAGAAGAAAGTGTTGAATTAGCTGAAGGAAATTCTTTACCTTTATGCTTTTCTTCATTCAGATTGTTGAAAGAAAACCCTAAGATCATCATTGAGGAGAGTAAATATGAGCTTATGAAAAACCATGCCAAACTAATGAAGCAGAAGGACAAGTATCACAACACTCTTTTTGTGTGCCTGAAAACCCTATCACTTGTGTTGAAATATAGCCATCTGTTGGGGATAAAATCGAAGACATTTTCAAATCAGGTAAGACAACTCTACCATTATGTTTTGCTTCCTTTGAATTATTGAAGGAAAATATTTGTAGTATCTCAAGTCAGGAATCCTCCAAGCATGAATGGAGTGGTGATGATAAATATTATGAATGATCACATAAAGGGTCATATCAGCTCAAATTTGCAGTCTATGTTCAGCTATTAGCCTGAAAAGGAAGAAGAAGTTGCTCCAGAAAGTATTGTTCAAAGTCATTTTCTCTCTCCCGAAATCGATATAGATTGTCAAAATGAAAAGGTGTTTCAAAGTATTTTCTCTTCCCTTGAGAATGACGTCGTGGTTCAATTTTTAAACAACATAGACATGGATGAAGATTCTGAAACTGCATCTATGGAAGTCTCCAGCAATAAAAAAAAAATGACATATATTTTATGGAAAGAAACGAAGCAGTATATGCCACTTTTCCATTAGAAATACAAAAAGATAGTAAAGAGGCAGTGGTTTTATTTGAGTCATTTGAAAATCAGGGTTTTGAAAATTCATCAATGGGAATTCTAGACTGTGAAATAATGCACGTTGTTGGATTTTCACATTTGCTAGAAGATTATGAGCAGGAACTTATTTCAATTAATTCATTTGAAAGTCAAAATGGTGGTCCTCAAACAAATTCCCATAAATTCAATGAGACTGAAACATAGTTGTTTGATAAACAAGAAGATAGCCTTGATGCATATTATATGGCTGCCATATTTGAAGATGTGAAAGAATATATGAATATTTTTGTTGATATGCATGGACAAGAAAACAAACCTATCATTGCCATTTCATTCGAAAATGTTCTCAGAACAGAAGAAATAGGGCAAAAACAACTAACACTGATGAAATATGCTTTCCTTTCGATTTTTGCTCATCAAGGAGAAATGGTTTTTCATGGTTTTCAAGATCCGGTGGCCATCCTATTACAGTCTTCAGTGAAGAATGAATTTGTTTCATTCATAAGCTCAGATTTTGGATTCAATTTATTTTTTCAGCCCTCATCTTTTACATTTTTTAAGAAAAATGTGAACAGAGGAAAATCGGGAAGCCAATTACTTGATTGGCTACATTGGCACTTTATCACCACTTGATTGAGTGGTCATCCCAGCAATTTTAGGGTACGTAGGGATGTGAAAATAAGCTTATCGGTCAAGCATTTTCCATTTTGTGTTTTCTAGCACTAAATATAGTTAGTTTTCAATAATGTACTTGTACATCCCGCATGTAGTTGGAAGCAGTGCACAGAGCTTGGTAGGAGCAGGGTACACACATGTTTTGGGAAAAACCCAATGGATCAGGCACCAGGTCTATGAGTTATTTGCTAACCTCGTTGGGAGGATAGAATCCCCAGTTGGAGACAATGTTATCACCTTAACAATTTTTATATCGGGATCTAAAAATTTCTGAGGTTCAACAAGACACTATACCACAATAGAAGCGTGATAGTTTAGGGTGCTCAGATATATCCCACGTGTTAACGTCGGAAGTCACTCCTAGATTGCTTGTAGGAGCAGAGCCTGACACCCATCAGTTTAATGTCATGATTTGTTTATAAAGGGATGATCAAATGGAGATAAAGGCTCGAGGAGATATCACTCTAACTCAGGGACTGGGTCTAGCATATATGGGACGAAGGAGGTCTTGATCTAACTTTAGCCAGTGGGTTGATTAAAATATGAGCAGGTGGAAGACTTGGTAAGGAAGGTGAACGAACATCTTTGGGCAACAGGCTTTCANAACAAGACACTATACCACAATAGAAGCGTGATAGTTTAGGGTGCTCAGATATATCCCACGTGTTAGCGTAGGAAGTCACTCCTAGATTGCTTGTAGGAGAAGAGCCTGAAACCCATCAGTTTAATGTCATGATTTGTTTATAAAGGGATGATCAAATGGAGATAAAGGCTCGAGGAGATATCACTCTAACTCAGGGACTGGGTCTAGCATATATGGGACGAAGGAGGTCTTGATCTAACTTTAGCCAGTGGGTTGATTAAAATATGAGCAGGTGGAAGAATTCGTAAGGAAGGTGAACAAACATCTTTGGGCAACAGGCTTTCAGTGGTTTGTATAAGAAAGACTCTGAATGCAAGATCCTCTTGGTTCAGGGTCTCAAGAAACTAAAAAGGGGACCTGACTGGACCCTCCAATTCCAGGTCACTCAGCGCTGAGAAAAACACAAGGACTGATTAGAACTATGTAACTGCTATAGTGATCCTATCCAACATCATTCTATAACAGCTACAACTCGACTGGACCCTCCAATTCCGAGCTGTTCTAACACAGTATAACAAAGATGTAAAAGAAACTAGCATCCATAAGGCAAGAAGTCTCAAAATTCTATACATAACCAGAGTATCAGTGCTTCATTAAAGATTTACAACCGGGAGCTCTGCTCAACCATCGATAGATACAAAAATGGAAAAAACACCTACATATACTCAAAACAACAACAACAACAAAATCGAGACGCTGCATTAAACACATTGCATCTGCATGGCTTCTGAAAATCTGCAGCTACATTCTCTAAATGATCGTGCAACTACGGCAGACGTAATCTAAATCCTGATAGTTCCATGGGCGAATCGACGAGCCTTTAATTCATCACCAAACTTTCCCATTATGGTGGAGATGATGTCTAACCACCACCAACTACCTCAATAACTGCTTCATGGGGATTGAGAATGGCCTGGACAACTTAGCACTTTTGGGATGTGGAAAGCCCCTTGCTCTGCCACCTAAGTTGGCTACTCGGCCTAATGAATATGCGTGGGGGCCAGCGCGAAGGATGGGGCACATAATGGGAGTGGTGGTGCCAAAGCCGAGGAGTGATAAGGTGTGAGACAAGGGAAGATACATGGTGAAAACAATAAGTAGAGGGGGTAGGTGAAGAGCTACAACGGACATATTTTAAAGGAGGCTAATGTGGAAAGGAGTGGGACACATGGTAGGTGGTGAGTGAATGATGATATGGGGAAGGGACCACATAGGCTAGAGAGTGGAAATGAACAGATGGCACATGGGAACAGGGGAGAAGTGGCTTGGGAGGAGGACACAATGGGGGAAGGGCCCACGTCGATTAAAAAATAGAGCAGCTGAGAAGGATGGGATTGCATGAGTGCCATTGATCCGGGTGCTTTGATCTCGGTTGTTGGGAATATGCATGCCCGATTCTAGACCCACCCCCCCTCCTCTTAAGGGTAGAAAAGCTGGGGGGGTCCAGAATCGCCTTGAGCACCGTTGATCCGGGTGCTCCGATCACGACCATTTAAGAGGTGCACCCTCGATTCTGGACCCCCCCCCTCTGCTTAAAGGTAGAAAAGCTGGGGGGGTCCGAAATCTTATGTGCATCGTTGATCAGGGTGCGCGTGTCCTTGCCATCCAGATCTGGTTTCCATTCAACATGGACGCATTTGCATTCCAAACTTAGGGTAAGTGGGTTTTTAACCCGCTCCTTCGCATTTTATCCCTGTTAAAAGAAATATCGCTAACATTTGGCTCCATGGGGGATAGAGTCATCCCTGTGATGCTCTAAGAACACTTTTGCAGATTCAGTGCCTTGCTGTTGGGCTATGGAGTCATTTATTAAGCTGAAAACAAAAAACAATATTTACAAAAACAAAAGAGCCGGCTACGGCTCACAGGAAACATTTTTTCAAGAAATGCCCATTCACCGGGCCACTAAAAAATTCTTCACCTTCTAGATCCTGTAACCTATAAGTGTCATTCAAAAATACTTCAAGGATCTTGAAAGGCCCAAACCAAAGGGCATCAAACTTACTGTGCTTGCCCCTGTCCTGCCTGGGTGCATCCCATTTGAGCACTAGATCACCCTGCTTGAATTCTTTCTTTCGGCCCTTCTTGTCGAAAGCCTGCTTGATCTTCTGTTGATGATCGTAGGCCCTATTCATGACCTGCTCTCTAATCTGTTGCACTTCCACCATCTGATGAATCCTTCTGACCATATTTTCAATCTCTCCTTCAAGGTCCTGGAGGAATTTTTCCACAGATAAGGCGAGCTGAGTAGGGAAAACGACCTCTGTTCCGTAGACAAGTTGGAAAGGTGAGATTCCCAGGGACTTCTTGGTTGTCACCCGATCAGTCCATAGAGCAAATTTGAGCTTCGAATCCCAGGCCCTTTTATTTTCTTTCAGTAGTTTCTTAATGAGCTTGATCAGGCTTTTATTGGAGGACTCTACCAATCCATTTCCCTGAGGATAATAGGGAGTAGAGTGAATTAACGAAATCTCAAACTATTCACAGAACTTGACCAGAGGATTAGACCTGAAGGGGGTGGCGTTATTAGTGACAATTCTGATAGGGAAGCCAAATCTAGCTATGATATTCTCCAGGAGGCTGATAATTACTTTGTGGGAAGAGCTTCTGGTGGGAACAGCCTCTATCGATTTGGTGAAGTAATCTATCGTAGTGAGGATCCATTTTTGCTGGCCACTTGAGGGAGGATGAATCTCCCCAATGAATTCCAATCCCCACTGCTGAAAGGGTGCTGAAACCACTATAGGATTTAATGGAAAAGGTTTGAGTTGCTACTTACCTGAGAACTTCTGGCATTTGATGCAAGCCCTGATTTCTCTGCAGACATCAGGGAATAAAGTGGGCCAGTAATACCCAGCTCGTAGGATCTTATGGGTTGTTGTCTTCTAGAAATGATTCCCCCCACAAAGACCACTATGGAAATCAAATGTAACCTGCTAAGCTTCTTGTGGGTCCAAGCACCGTAAGAATACCCCTAAAGGGTCTTTCCAATACAAGGTTTGGTCGATGAGGCAATATCTTACTACCTTGAGCTTTAAATCTCTTGCCTTTCCCTTTTCCATTCCATCAGGAGGCCTCAATTCTTGTAGAAAATGCAAGATGTCCTTGTACCAAGCGCATGCTACTAGGGATAAGGCACCCTGGAATTGCTTGTTGGATGACTCAGCTTGCTCATTGATGAAGCTAATTCCTAAAGCTTTGCAATTGAATTCAGCCAACAACTTGGATAAACCCTGCCCCTTTATCAACTTGGTTGGCTTGATCTCCAGGTCAAACTCTAGGATCTTGGCAATCCACTTATCTCTTCTTCCATCTATGTTGGGTTGTATAAGAATGTCCTTCACAGAGGCTGAAGGAACATATGCAGTGATTTTTGAGTGCAAGACATAGACTCTGAAAGATTTGAGAGCTTTCACCAGGGCATAGGCCTGCTTTTCCATGGCCTCGTACTGGAGTACTGCATCTCTTAATGCCTTGCTGTAGAAGGAAATAGGTTTCTCTCGCCCTTGCTCATTTTTCTGCAACAAGACTGCTGCTACTGTATCACAGGAAGCAAAAGAAAAAATCAGGAAATCTTTAGAATAATCAGGATTGATTAGCACAGGTGCCTCAGTCAACGCCCTATTTATTTGGACAAAAGATTCCCTGGGTTCAGTAGTCCATTTCACTTCATTTCCCTTCCTGAGCATGGTTGTGATGTGCTTCACCAACTCAACAAAATTTGAGACAAATCTCCTCAGAAAATTTATCTTCCCCAAAAAGGCCTGAACTTCCTTCTTAGATCTAGGAAGTGACAGGGTCTGAAGTGCTTCTACCCTGCTAGGGTCAATCCTTACTCCCTATACTGACACTATATGGCCTAATAGCTTCCCTTCCTTCATAGCGAACAAATATTTCTTGGGGTTTAAATATAGGCCAAACCTTCGACACTTCAGGAAAACCCTCTTCAAATGGCAGTAGTGCTCCTTGTCTGTCCTGGAGAAGACTGTGATATCATCTAGATAGATTACCACAAGATGGTCCTTCTCCCTAATAAAGGCTATGTCCATGGCTCACTGAAATGTTGCTCCTGCATTCATCAGTCCGAAAGGCATCTTGGCATACATGAATGTGCCCCAAGGAGTGGTGAAGGTCATTTTTTCCCTGTCCTCGGGCATGACTGATATCTGATTGTAACCAGAGAAACCATCAATCATGGATATTCTAGATGCGCCAGTGACCCTCTGCAATATGTGATCCATGTTGGGCAGGGGATAATTGTCTTTCCTTGAGGTCCTATTCAGGTTCCGAAAATCAACACAGAGTCTGATTTCCCCACTTTTCTTCCTTACCGGGACCAAATTGGCCACCCAATCGGAATATCTCAAGGGGACAATGATTTGGGCATCTAGAAGCTTCTTCACTTCTTTCTCCATGACAGGTAGCAACATGGGATTTATCTGCCTCAGCTTCTGCTTGAATTCCTTAGCCTCTTCTTTCAGTGGGATCTTGTGTTCAATGACTAATGTGTCATACGTCTTGAGGTCTTC
>JASDQU010374599.1:56257-70068 GCA_032191745.1 Picea mariana
AATAGTTGATGAAATTGTCAATTCAATCAAAACATTAGGAGAAGAACTCAAAGAAAAACCAATTCTCCAAAATATCTTGATATCATTACCTATGAGGTATGATGCAAAAATTTCTACCCTTGAAGACATACCAGATCTTGATAAGCTCACAGTGGATGAACTACATGGGATCCTCACAACATATGCGATGAGAATAGGACAAGAAAAACCAAAAAAAGGAGAATCATCCTTCAAGGCATCAAAATCAAGGAAGAAGCAGGAGAAGATACCTAATTAAAATTTATTAGATATATCTGATGAAGAAGTATCTAACTTTATGAAGAAACTCAATAAAGGGAATCGTAAATAAAAGGGGAATTTTCCTCTGATATGATTCAACTATGGAAAAGTTGGAAACTTTTCTAACAAATGTCCATATCCCAAGCAGGAGGATAGTTATGATGAAGAAATTCAAAATCATAAAGAACATAAGAAGGATAAGATAAGGAACAGAAATAAATACTATCAATAGAAGAATAATCTCTACACCAAAGAGGACAACAACTCTTCTGAAGAAAGTGAAGATGAAGATTTAGAGCTTCTATTTATGGGAATGAAAACTTGAAATAATGATGTAGATGATAAAGAGAACTATGAATCTGAAGAAGATGTATACCTAGAAGCATAACTAATTAGTTCTCTAGAGGAACTAAGAAAGTATAAAATGAAGAACAAGTTACTAAGGGAACAACTTCAAGAGTTTGAAGAATCACACTAATCAAGAGAAATAGATGCATCAAGAACCATCAAAAAATTAGAATAGATCATCAGTGATTTGAAGTCCCAAATCCTAGAAGATAAAATAATTGAAGAAGTCATTTTAAAAAAACTCAATGATAGAGAACAAGTATGTGAGAATCTAGAAGCTGAGATTGAGTTGCTAAGAGGTGAACTTGAGAAAGAAAAGAAGGGATCAAAATTTTAAAATAGTTCAAAGATCTTGGATGAAATTATCAGTAGTCGGAGGTCACCAATCAACAAGACTGGTTTGGGATACACCCAAGACTCAACTTCTACATCACAAGGATCTATCAAAATACCAATCAGTTATGCATATTCTCTTTAAATCCCCTTAAGAAGAGAAGATAATAAGGAAAATATGATGGCATTGGAGGTCGTCCCAAATAAACAGAAATCAACACCCCCTACTAAAAAAAAATATGACAAAATAATACAATCACCAGAAGAAATCCCTCTAACATATATCAGTATATCTTCCTTGGATATTGTTATTCCTGCAATATTTTTTGACACAAAGTAGTACATTGTAAATCCTATAGAAGGTACAATAAAAGAAATATCCAAAGAAGTCAGAAGTTCAATACAAAGAAAACAAACTATAATTCGTTCTCTCCTTTACAAAATCTCAATGTTGAATGCCAAAGGTGCAACAACTATGGCCATAAATCCAGTGAATGTTGATAACCAATGTAATCCTTTAAGATAGGAAACCCTAACAAATAGAATAAGAATATATGGAAAAGAGAATCTGAAGTATAAAGCAAGAAATATGATGAATATATTGCGCCTGAAATTGATGAAGTTAATATTACGAGAATGGTGGGTAAAACTTCTAATAAGAATTATAAAAATCAAATTTTTGCATATAAAATGAATCAAGCTCAAGAAAGGAGAGTTCCTAAAGAAAAATATGACACAATTGTAGTTCTTGATGATGTCTTGCAAATCAATAGTCCACTATCCAATGAAATAATAATGGAAAACGATAATTCTAAAGAAGAAGATGAATAATTTTTTGTTACACAAAATAGTGATGATGATGATGATGAATCTTCAATAGTAGACCAATCAGAAGAATTGAATGATGATGATCTCAGAAGTTTTCCAATGTTATTTTGATGATCTACTGAGTCTCCTCCTCAATAGAAAATACGAACAGAAGAAAGGAAGGTAGATACAGGGAATACTTAAGGTTGTTCTTGGTGATGACCTTATGAGTATTGAAGAGCAGAAAATGTTACTTAGGAATGTTACTCTTGGCTGAGGGAAATCATAAATGTGGCAAAGAAAATCAAAATTCCATCATTGTTTGTATATCTAAAACTTGAAGTTGGCAAGACAAAGGAAAGAGCAAGGAATGTGCAGTGTGATTTGTAGTAAGTACTAATGCTACATATTATACTAAAGTATGATATGATCCAGAACCAATGAGGAATTCTCAAAAGAATGAGAAAATAATAAAGGGGCTCTTGGTTTACAAATGGATGAATAGATGACTAGAATCATGAATAAATTGGGAGCATTCTAAAAGAAAATAATGATATTCCTTGAGCAACATTTGTATAATCTTGGCACGCTCTTGAAGGAAGATAAAGGGAAACATAACTAAAACATATGTAGTGCATCATTGAAACAACATGGTTAGAAGAGGACTATAGTTTAAAGTATCATGGAAAAACTAAAACACGTCTCAAGTATCTAAGGCAATACTACATTAGAAGATACTATTACAAATTTAATTGCGTTTCGAAGAAGGTAGAAGTTGAACTTGGTTACTACATAATCAAATGACTATGATAGAAGAATTAATGTGACATATGTTGAGAAAGAGGTAGAGATAAACAATAAAACAAAGTCCAAAACAAATGGTACAAAAACATGGGAAGCATCATCTCAGGGGGAGAAGAGAAATATTTCCTTTTTCATTGTTATCAAAGGGGGAGAGATAAAGAGTAAAACAATGTCAGTGCAAAGAACTCAAAATACAAAATACATTCACAAGGGGAGTAAGTTTATTTTACTAGGTTGTCATCAATAACATAGGAGGATATTGTTAACAATTTGGTTTTCATTGATGTCAACCTTGATAGATAGGTGAAGTATCATTGATTGATTGGTTTGAGAAGCATTGCCAATATTGGACATAATCTTATGAAGATGACTTGAATGTCAAGCATTGTCAATATTAGACATAATGTTATGAAGTTGACTTGAATATCAATAGAAATACAATATTCACTAATATATTGTATGATCTTGATGCACTCATCCTATATTGTATGAGTTTGATGAAATCACCCTAATGGAAATATGGTTTATGGTGGATTGTGTCATTAACATCCATGCACAAAAAGAAACTGTGAAGAAATTGTCCAGATAAAAAGGGTAAATGGAGAATCTAATATGGATGCATACAAATCACAAATAAAAATGTTGGACATGGTATTATAGTGTTGGCATTGATGTCAAATAATATTATTATAGACATCAATATATTCACAGAGTTAATAAGTTTGGTATAAACATCTCAACAAAAAGTTGAAGTTGAAAAAGTTGAAAAAGTCGAAGGTGGAATTCAAAGAAATCGAAGGTCAAAATCAAAGAGGTCGAAGAAGTCAAAGGTCGAAGTCAGATAAATATAAGAAGTTGAAATCAAAGAATTCTAAAATCGAAGTCGAAGTCAAAGTTGAAACCAAAGCAAGTTGGGACAACCAAAGTTGAATTACACATGTCAGTTTTCTTCTAAGTCGAGTCGGTTCGAGTAGAAATGAATTAAATTACCCTGAAGGTCGAAGTCGAAAGAAAATTGAGTCTGGAAATTCAAGTCGGCCAAATCAATTCAGGACGACCAAAGTCGAATATCTCAATTCAATTTTCTTCTTACTTAAGTCGATCCAAGAATGAAGTAACCTAAAGGTCAAAGTTGAAGAAAACTTAAATTGGGAAATAAAAGTCGGGTCGAGTCTAAAGCAAGTTGGGTGGACCAAAATCAAAATACTCAATTCGAAATTTATCCTAATTGAGTCAACCAAAATTATGTTTGTCGGTCGAATGAGGAAGAAAATAGGAAAAAGGGTGAAGACTAAGTCAAATCTTTAGTGACTAGAAATTGAGGGGGAACTAATTTTAATATCTACCATAAAGTAAAATGTTTACAAGTTGAGTTTAAATAGTCACCAACAAAGGAGATCTGTGGAGGTCGATTTAGACATTCATGAAAAAGTAAAATGTACTGAATTCGATCTGGGATCCAACGACGAAAGGGAAATATGGGCAAGTTTCTTTCAAATAACCACCTATACCATCCACCTCGCACATGTTTGGGGGAAATCCCTAAATCATCGGCTAATTTGTAATTTTTTTCACAAAACCCATGTCGTAGAATTATAAAATTCGTTTGCAGCACTGCATAATCGTCGTACGAAATCAATGTCTAATTTTGTGTATGAAAATCAATGAATGAAATCACCATTTGTGTTAATTAAATGAAGGGGTGCAATGTTTCATTACTAAAAAACACAATGGTTCATCCTTATACCTTTTAGAAAGTATATAAGAAGAATACCAAGGTTAAAGGAAAGTGTCTCTATGGTCTACATCAAAAGATCAGAAACAAGTGCAGAGTCCAAGGAAGAAAGTCGAAGATACTTATGAAGTGAGGATGGAAGGGTGGATGATGCAGGAGCATCTCTCTACATCAGCCAGCCATGCCAGTGAACTCAAAATCGTGCGTTGAAGAGAGGCGCAGTCCTCATTCAAAATTTGAAATTGAATGTAATTAAATGCTTAGGCTGGTGAGCCATGGAAGTCGTGCCTTTGTGTACGCGTTAGGTAGATCGGCTTTAATGCCAAGATCGGCTGAGATCTAGATCCAGATTCTGGACTAGACAACACATTTATGGTAATTGAATAGGGTAGGTAGATCTGGAGGGAAGCGCTCGATGAGCCCCTCAGGTAAAAGAGATTTTCTTATCTCAAATTGGGAAGAGTCGGTAGTAGTTGTTTGGGGATCGACATGTAGAGCAGAGTTGAGAAGAGCCACAGAGAGCTCAGGAACACCATTGTAATTTTAGGCATTTGCCATTGTTAATATAACATAGCAGTTTTTCCTGCATTTCTATGTTGAATGGATGTTTGTGTGTGTTCCTTCATAATGCTGTAAATGTATGTGTGTTAGACTGGCATTTGCAGGAGTTTGTGTGATTTCAGGCGAAGGTCTTTGAGGTTTCATGCCAGGAGGGCGTGACAGAGTACTGCGGTCTCTGAATACCGGTGCACTGAGGATGCACTTCTGAACACTGCAGGTTCAGACAAAGGTGTGCTGAGGCACAGGAGCTGGAATCATCAACTCAGGAGGAAGACCTTTGAGGTTGCTGAACACCTCAGGAGGAAAGGCTATGTGGGAGAAGACACAGTTGCAGACAGAACTTTGCTGTAAGTTCTGTGGATCTTTGCCAGGTGGGCATTGAGCATAAGCACAAGGTGCTGGAGGAAGAACTCTGCTGAGAGTTGGAAGGAGAAGACATAATCTCTGAGGGGTTCTGTAGAGCTCTACTAAGTGGGCATTGAGCGTATGTGTTGCGGGGCATCTGAGGAAGGACTCTGTTGTGAGTTCGAAGAAGACTAGAATCACTGAAGGATTATGTGAGAGATCTGCCAGGTGGGCATTGAGTAGGTGCATAGGTGCACAGGAGAAGGAGACAAAACTGCTGAACGTTCTATGGAATAAGAAACTCTGCCAGGTGGGCATTGAGATTGTGCACAAAAGGCACAGAGAGTGAAGGGGACTCTTTGAGTTATGTGATTTGGAAGAAGAGTCCACAAAGGGATCTTCACTGGGTTACTAAATACCCAGAAGGCTCAGCAAGAGGTTCCTTGAGCAGAGAGCCAGGAAGGTATTTTACTCTCCATCTTTGGGAAAAGGAAGTAAAACAAAATCCCTCAAGGGATCTGAGTGTTTGCAGAAGCTCAGGAGGAACAACGTTTTTACATGCATTGGCGAGACTCATGGCAAAAGGAGCTCGCAGAGGAAGAAGACAAAGGTCGAAGCCTTTGAGAACGTGAAATTCTTCCAATTCTGGGAAGAAAGCGCAGCAGCCCAGAAGGGGCAATGAGAACCGTCGGATTGGTGGAGAAGGAAGAGATCTGGACCGTTGATTTCCACATCCAGGAGGAGCTCAGGAGGAGTCTACAGCAGGAGGAGACCGACAGCCATCGGATCTCATATAGAAATCCCGTCAGCCGTTGGATCGAGTGAAGGTGCGTAGGGGTTAAGCCTCAGGGGGATCACAGAGAGGAAGAATTGATCTGAGCCATCAGATCTGGAGCAGGTACCCGACAGTCTTCATATTGGACAGGAGCTGCACGAGAGTTAACCACTGGGATATCGACACTCGGGAAATCAAGATTCTTGAGGTCGTAAGAGTCGAGACACGACAAGTCTCGAAATCCCAGGAAGATTGGGACCGTCCATCTGCAAGGACAGGTGTCAAAGGATCGAGCGTCGTCGACACATTGGGAGTCTCGAGACTGAGAGTTCGAGGCCTGTTGAACCCCAAAAATACGAGAAGAGACCAGAGTCATGGATCTTAGACTAGACATGTGTCAAGGATCTGAGAGGAGTCGAAGTCCGGCACTTCGTGAACTCCGGAGGCAAGGAAATCGTCGCATTTAGAATCACGAAATTGCGATATGTGATTTCTCGATCGTGACGGAGGTGGGCCTTAGAGGATCCTAGCAAGGAGGATAGGTGGCAGGTCAAAGGCCAGGACCCATTCGAGTTTGGTTCATCGAAAATAGGGATATCGGAGATCCCGGGAGCAAGGGGTCTGTGCACTGCAGAATCGCAAAACACGATTTCCTGATAAGGCATAGGAGCATGTGGGCCACACAAGAGTCGGCGAGGAGGACAGGTGGCAGATTTTCATGACGAGTGAAAGGACTGTTGACAGGTCAACGACTGTGAGTCATCAGAGGATCAGGGATTGGAGAATCGCGAGTCCAAAGGGTGCATGCATATTGACATCGCAAACCCTGAAACCCTGATGGGAAGCTATATGGTTGTGGTCATGAGATAGAGGTCACATTGGCCCAGGGCTTATCCAGGAGGGCTAAAGCACGTCGGGGATCGGAGAATTGCGAGTCCAAAGGGTGCATGCATATTGACATCGAAAAGTCCGAAACCCCGATAGAGGGATATAAGGCTGCGGTCTTATGGTATGCAGTCGTATGGACTAGGGCATAACCGGTAGGGGATAAAGGCGGAAGAGAGCTCATCGGTAATTGGGGAATAGAGAGGTAAGAGACTCTCATCAGCGGAAAGTCTGAAACCCCAAAACCCCGATATTGAGTCGGGGAAAAGTCACGGTCAATGTGCAGAAGACCGTGTAGGTGAATGAAGGACCTGTGGATCAGGCATTTGAAAGGGATTCCAGCAGGGGATCCAAAGAGCCGCTTCAACTTAGCAGAAGAAGAATTTGAAAGATCCTATGAGCGGGCCAGGAGTTGCGGGTGAGTTTAGGTGGAGGTAGCTCGTGCCTGCACCAAGTGGTATCAGAGCCGATTTATTGTCTGTATATTTCAGGCAGGAGGAGATAAGAGAGCACTCTGATAGACACGTCAAGTGGTATCAGAGCTGAAATTATTGTTTGTATATTTCAGGCAAGAGAGGCAAGAGGAGATAAGAGAGCACTCTGATACACACATCAAGTGGTATCAGAGCAGGATTCTGTTTGTATATTGCAGACAGAGAAGTCAAGAGGAAGATAGAGGAGGCAAGAGGAAGATAGATTTGCTGAGGACTTTGTAAGGACTTGTTTGCAGGAAGGCAACAGTCCATGGACAGTCAGGGAGACTGTAGGAGGATGAAGCTGGAACACTCAGGGATGCAGAGTGACAGCAGGTTTTCCAGGAGATGAGACAAAGACAACACCATGGTTACTGAAGACCATAGGCATGCTGGGAGGAAGAAAATCAAGGCAGAAAAGCTTGTGGAATGGGATAAAGAAAGGACTAGAGAGCTCTATGAATTAAAAGCAGACATAGAGAAGCTCGAACTGCGGATGCGATAGGATAGGAGGAGGAGACGAATGCGTGAATTGCCCATGGAGAAGGCAAAAGAAAAATGGCCAGTCAAGCAGCTGATGGTCATGAGACAATGCAGGCTGTTAAAAAGATGGTTGAGGTATGCTGAAAACCTCAGGGACACAGAGGAAAAGATCATTTATCACTATGAGCCAGAGACTAGGAGAGGTCTCGATGATGAAGAGGATGAATTGGGATCAATTGAGGATCTCAAGGACTGCCAGGAGGGAAGTGGAAGCATCTCGGACTGCCAGGAGGGCAGAGATGAACATTCAAGGCTATCGAAAAGTCTCATGGACTCAGAGGAGAGTTCAATTTAGCAAGGAATGCTGATGAAGATGGGATCGGTTGATTTCATAGTCTGCCAGGAGGGCAGCGGAAGCATCCCATATTGCCAGGTGGGCAGGGATGAGCAGATGAGACTATATGAGGGTCTCATAAATTCAGATATGGTTTTAGATTAGCAGATGCAGCTGACAAAGGAGGAATATTAGAATGATATTCTGATGATTGGGGGAATTGGGATATTCCTACCATGTGCCCAGGAGGAGGCAAAAATTTGTGTTGTAGATGGTGCAGCAATAGCGGAAGAATAGTCACAACTGACAATGAATATCAAGGAGGAATTGGAGCAGACTTTGGAAGATGCCCAAGAAGAAGCAGAAGAAGAAAGCAAGCATTCTGAGGAGTGTCTCAACATATTCAGCCAGGAAGCTAAAAGAGTTGTAGCATTGGAGCTAGCAGCAAAGGAAGCCAAGGAGCGAGCAGGAAGATTTATCACTCCATGGGAGATGGAGCTAGAGATACTGAAGGATTGGCTGAACAATCCAGGGCCAGCAAGAGAACTGACAGAAGTTGAGCTGTCAAGAAAGATTACCGAACAACAAGTCAGTCAAAGGGAGACTGCAGAGCTAAAGTCTGCAACAGAGTGGCAACTTGAGGCCACCGATGAAGGTGAAGAGGAAGAAGGCATGGGAGATCATGATGATCTGCCCATGTGCCAAAAAATTTTGCAGCTGGGGAGACTGCAAAAACTAGACCAGCCATTGGAGCAGCTGGATGCAGTGATCGAAGAGATCATAAGGCTGTGCTGAGGTCAACAGAGACTGCCAGCGAGGCGTAGCTGAGCAGAAGAAAAGAAGCAGCAGCAATGGCGTAGTAGAAGCAGCAGCAACAACAGAATGGAGCAGATGGGAAGCTCCAGATATTTGATTGGGATCCAGGAGGATTTCCAACAGCTTAGAGGGGAAGCGCATGAGCAGGAGCTCATGATTTTGTAGATGAGGAGTTTGATGCAGGAGCATCTCTCCACATAAACCAGCCACACCAGCGAACTCAAAATCGCACGTTGAAGAGAGGCACAGTCCTCATTCAAAATTTGAAATTGAATGTAATTAAATGCTTAGGCTGGTGAGCCATGGAAGCCGTGCCTTTGTGCAGGCGTTAGGTAGATCGGATTTAATGCCAAGATCGGCTGAGATCTAGATCCAGATTTTGGACTAGACAACACATTTATGGTAATTGAATAGGGTAGGTAGACCTGGAGGGAAGCGCTCGATGAGCCCCTCAGGTAAAATAGATTTTCTTATCTCATTTTGGGAAGAGTCGGTAGTAGTTGTGTGGGGATCGACATGTAGAACAGAGTTGAGAAGAGCCACAGAGAGCTCAGGAACACCATTGTAATTTCAGGAATTTTCCATTGTTAATATAACATAACAGTTTTTCCTGCATTTCTGTGTTGAATGGATGTCTCTGTGTGTTCCTTCATAATGCTGTGAATGTATATGTGTTAGAATGGCATTTGCAGGAGTTTGTGTGATTTTAGGTGAAGGTCTTTGAGGTTTCATGCTAGGAGGGCATGACAGAGTACTGAGGTCTCTAAATACCGGTGCACTGAGGATGCACTTCTGAACACTGCGGGTTCAGACAAAGGCGTGCTGAGGCACAAGAGCTGGAATCATCAACTCAGGAGGAAGACCTTTGAGGTTGCTGAACACCTCAGGAGGCAAGGCCGTGTGGGAGAAGACACAGTTGTAGACAGAACTTTGTTGTAAGTTCTATGGAGCTCTGCTAGGTGGGCATTGAGCGTAAGCATGAGGTGCTGGAGAAAGAACACTGCTGAGAGTTGGAAGGAGAAGACAGAATCTCTGAGGGGTTCTGTAGAGCTCTGCTAAGTGGGCATTGAGCATATGCACTGTGGTGCATCTGAGGAAGGACTCTGTTGTGAGTTTGAAGAAGACCAGAATCACTGAAGGATTCTGTGAGAGCTCTGCCAGGTGGGCATTGAGTAGGTGCATAGGTGCACAGGAGAAGAAGACATAACTGCTGAACGTTCTGTGGAATAAGAAACTCTGCCAGGTGGGCATTGAGATTGTGCACAGAAGACACAGAGAGTGAAGGGGACTCTTTGAGTTCTATGATTTGGAAGAAGAGTCCACAAAGGGATCTTCACTGGGTTACTGAATACCCAGAAGGCTCAGCAAGAGGTTGCTTGAGCAGAGATCCAGGAAGGTATTTTATTCTCCATCTATGGGAAAAGGAAGGAAAACAAAATCCCTCAAGGGATCTGAGTGTTTGCAAAAGCTCAGGAGGAACAACGTTTTTACACGCGTTGGCGAGACTCAAGGCAAAAGGAGCTCGCAGAGGAAGAAGACAAAGGTCGAAGCCTTTGAGAACGTGAAATTCTTCCAATTCTGGGAAGAAAGCGCAGCAACCCAGAAGGGGTAGCGAGAACCATCGGATCGATGGAGAAGGAAGAGATCTGGACCGTTGATTTCCATGTCCAGGAGGAGCTTAGGAGGAGTCTACAGCAGGAGGAGACTGACAGCCATCGGATTTCATATAGAAATCCTATCAGCCATTGGATTGGGAGAAGGTGCGCAGAGGTTAAGCCTCAGGAGGAGCGCATAGAGGGAGAATTGATCTGAGCCGTTAGATCTGGAGTAGGTACCCGGCAGCCGTCGGATTGGACAGGAGCTGCACGAGAGTTAACCGCCGGGATATCGGCACTTGAGAAATCGAGATTCTTGAGGTCGTAAGAATCGAGACACGGCAAGTCTCGAAATCCCAAGAAGACTAGTACCGTCCATCTGCAAGGATAGGTGTCAAAGGATCGAGCGTCGTCGACACATCAGGAGTCTCGAGACTGAGTGTTCGAGGCCTGTTGAACCCCAAAACTATGAGAAGAGACCACATTTGTGGATCTCAGACTGGACACGTGTCAAGGATCCGAGAGGAGTCAGAGTTCAACACTTCCTGAACTCTGGAGGCAAGGAAATCGTCGCATTTAGAATCGCGAAATCGCGATACGCGATTTCCTGATCATGACGAAGGTGGGCCATAGAGGAGCCTAGCAAGGAGGATAGGTGGTAGGTCAAAGGCCGGGACCCATTGGAGTTTGGTTCATTGAAAATCAGGATATCGGAGATCACGGGAGCAAGGGGTCTGTGCATTGTAGAATCTTGAAACGCGATTTCCCAATAAGGCATAGGAGTGTGTGGACCACACAAGAGTCGGCGAGGAGGACAGGTGGCAGATTTTCACGATGGGTGAAAGGACCGTTGACAGGTCAACGGCCGTGAGTCATCGGAGGATCGGGGATCGGAGAATTGCGAGTCCAAAGGGTGCATGCATATTGACATCGCAAACCCCGAAACCCCAATGGGAAGCTATATGGTTGTGGTCACAAGATAGAGGTCACATTGGCCCAGGGATTAGCCAGGAGGGCTAAATCACATCGGGGATCGAAGAATCGTGAGTCCAAAGGGCACATGCATATTGACATCGAAAAGTATGAAACCCCGATAGAGGGATATAAGGCTGCGGTCTTATGGTATGCGGTCGTATGGACCAGGGCATAACCGGTAGGGGCTAAAGTCGGAAGAGAGCTCATCGGTGATCGGGGAATAGAGAGGTAAGAGACTCTCATCAGTGGAAAGTCCGAAACCCCGAAACCCCGATATTGAGTCGGGGAAAAGTCACGGTCAATGTGCAAAAGACCGTGTAGGTGAATGAAGGACCTGTGGATTGGGCATTTGATAGGGATTCCAGCAGGGGATCCAAAGAGCCGCTTCGGCTCAGCAGAAGAAGAATTTGAACGATTCTGTGAGTGGGTGAGGAGTTGCAGGTGAGTTTAGGTGGAGGTAGCTCGCACCTGCACCAGTGGAGCAAGGAAGGACTAAGGCCCTTTAGTGATTAAAGTTTGAAGATAGAAAGTTGGTGCTTCCTAGAGTTGGTTCCTTAAACAAGGGAGTTGGTTCTTCCTAGGGTTGGTGCCCTAAAACAAGGGAGTTGGTGCTTCCTAGGGTTGAATCCTTTAACAATGATATTGGTGTCTCCCAATCATTATTGTAACTTGTATTATTGTATTGATTCTATTCAAGTTTACTGTTGTTGATCAATTGTTGTTAATAAGTTAAAATTATTAAAAGTTTAAATAATCAACCAATACTGATTCACCCCCCCTCTCAGTATTGACCAAGTTTCCAACAATTGGTATCAAAGCAGGTGCCTTCTGCACACTCTAACAATTGGAAGGTATATTCTGAAGCAATGGGTCAGCAAGAGAGAATGTCTTCCAACAAAGCACATTTGTTCAAAGAGAATGATTATGCATTATGGAGTGTGAGAATTAAAAGTTATCTCATGGCCCTTGGATGTGATGTATGGCAAGCTATTGAAAGTGGTTGTATTGCACCATCTACCCCACCTACTGATATTGCTGCAAAGAAGTTATGCAATTAAAATTGAAGAGAAGTCAATGTTATTCTAGGAGGATTAACCAATCCTATATTTGTAAAGGTAATGCACTACAAGTCAACAAAAGAGATATGGGACAAACTAAAGGTCATATATAAAGAAGACAACAAATTCAAGGAAGTCAAAATGAAGACCAATAGAACTTAGTTTGAAAATTTGAAAATGAAGGAGGAATAAAACATAGTTGAATATCTTCAAAGAGTTGATGAAATTGTCAATTCAATCAGAGCATTATGAGAAGAACTCAAAGACAAACCAATTGTCCAAAATATCTTGAGATCATTACCTATGAGGTATGATGCCAACATTTCTACCCTTCAAGACAGACAAGATCTTGATAAGCTCATAGTGTATGAACTACATGGGATCCTCGCAGCATATGAGAAGAGAATAGGACAAGAAAAACCAACAAAAGGAGAAACAACCTTCAAGGCATCAAAATCAAGGAAGAAGCAGGAGTAGGTACCTAATGAATATTTATTAGATATATTTGATGAAGAAATATCTAACTTTATGAAGAAACTCAAGAAAGGGACTGGTAAATACAAGGGTAAGTTTCCTCTGATATGCTTCAACTGTGGAAAAGTTGGACACTTTGTTAATAAATGTCCATATCCAAAGTAGGAGGATAGTGATGATGAAGAAATTCAAAATCATAAAGAACATAAGAAGGATAAGATAAGGAACAAAAATAATTACTATAAACAGAATAATAATATCTACACCAAAGAGGACAACAACTCTTCTGAAGAAAGTGAAGATGATGATTCATATCTTCTATTTATGGGAATGAACACTCAAAGTAATGATGTATATGATGAAGAAAACTATGAATTTGAAGGATATGTAGCCCTAGAAGCATAATTGATTAGTTCTCTATAAGAACTTAAAAAGTATAAAAATAAGAACAAGCTACTAAGGGCACAACTTGAAGAGTTTGAGTAATCACACCAATCAAGAGAAATAGATGCATCAAGAACCATCAAAGAGTCAAAACAGATCCTCAGTGATTTGAAGTCCCAACTCCTAGAAGGTAAAATAATTGAAGAAGTCATTTTAAAACAACTCAATGATAGAGAACAAGTATGTGAGAAGCTAGAAGTTGAGATTGAGATGCTAAAAGGTGAACTTGAGAAAGAAAAGAAGGGATCAAAATTTGAAAAGAGTTCAAAGATCTTGGATGAAATCAT